>JAWRVZ010000046.1:0-205000 GCA_037043235.1 Rhodeus uyekii
AAACCATTCCTGACAGAGCACTAAAGTCAAGTGTTTGTTAAACATTGCATCTTATAAGAAAAATCGAAATGGCAGACGCTCAAAATGGCCGATATGGGAATATTTGGTATCACAGGACTCGGCATGACCCACTGGATCTAAAGAGACCAGTTTCATGATTTTTGGCCAAAGGGTTCAGAAGTTATAAGCAAAAAAGTCAGTTTTTGATAACTCCTGACCACTAGGGGGCACAGCGCCAAAACTCTGCAGGTAGCCTCAAACCATGATTGACATAACACACACCTAGTTTGGTCAGAAAAGGCTAATGCATTGGGGAGATAAAGCCTCAATTTCATTTTGGCGACTTTTACCTCAGATTCTTTCGCGAGTTATTCGTAAACGGTTTGTCGAATCAACTTTCTTTATATATCGTTATGTCCACATTGTCGGGAGATGATGTGGTTCAATTTTCGTGAACATCGGACGAACGGCCTAGGAGGAGTTCGACAAAGTAGGTTTTTCATAAAATTCAAAATGGCGGGAAAATTTTCATGACGGAAAATGACGTCATAGGGTGCAATCGAATCGTCTTGAGCCAAGGAATCAGTGGACAAAAGAATTCTGTTTCTAGGACATACGGTGCAAAAGTTATTTACGTAAACGTGAGTGCAACTTTGGACAGTTGGTGGCGCTAGAGAGATTGAGTTAGAGACTTCAATTTTGCTATGGTCAATGATTGGACTCTCCTTTATGAGTGTGCCAACTTTTTTTCATTTTCCCGCTTACGGTTCTATGGGCTGTCATAGACTTCAATGGCAGAAGAAGAATAATAATAATAATAAATATAGCTGCTAGCAGCCATCACGGGGCCAAGCGCAAGGAGGGCATTAAATGTCATGCCGACATGGCTGGCATCATCAGACCAACGGCAGTAAGAATCTAAAGAGATTTCAATATGACTTAAGTCTAAATGGCTGAAAAATCAACAATACGGTCTTTAGTATTTCGATTTAATGGTTTATCACATTCAACCAACAGGCAGCGCTGTAACCAAATTGTAGTGTCAATTCATGTGGTACATTGAGAGTGTGGTGACATTGACACATGCAAAGTTTGCTTTCAATTGGGTAAACCATTGCTGACAGACCACTAAAGTCATGTGTTTGTTAAACATAGCATCTTATAAGAAAAATCGAAATGGCAGACGCTCAAAATGGCCGATATGGGAATATTTGGTATCACAGGACTCGGCATGACCCACTGGATCTAAAGAGACCAGTTTCATGATTTTTGGACAAAGCGTTCAGGAGTTATAATCAAAAATGACAGTTTTTCATATCTCCTGACCAGTAGGGGGCAGAGCGCCAAAACTCTGCAGGTAGCCTCAGACCATAATTGACATAACACACACCTAGTTTGGTCAGAAAAGGCAAATGCATTACGGAGATAAAGCCTCAATTTCATTTTAGCGACTATTACCTCAGATTCTTTTGTGAGTTATTCGTAAATGGTTTGACGAACCAACTTCCTTTATATATCGTTTTGTCCACATTGTCTGGAGATGATGTGGTTCAATTTTCGTGAAAATCGGACCAACGGCCTAGGAGGAGTTCGAAAAAGTAGGTTTTTCATAAAATTCAAAATGGCGGGAAAATTTTCATGACGGAAAATGACGTCATAGGGTGCAATTGAATCGTCTTGAGCCAAGGAATCAGTGGACAAAAGAATTTTGTTTCTAGGACATACGGTTCAAAAGTTATTTACATAAACGTGAGTGCAACTTTGGACAGTTGGTGGCGCTTTAGAGATTGAGTTAGAGACTTCAATTTTGCTATGGTCAATGATTGGACTGTCCTTTATGAGTGTGCCAACTTTTTTTCATTTTCCCGCTTACGGTTCTATGGGCTGTCATAGACTTCAATGGCAGAAGAAGAATAATAATAATAATAATAATAAGAACCGGAACAAAAACAATAGGTGCCTCCGCACCTTCGGTGCTTGGCCCCTAATAATAAGAACCGGAACAAAAACAATAGGTGCCTCCGCACCTTCGGTGCTTGGCCCCTAATAAGAACCGGAACAAAAACAATAGGTGCCTCCGCACCTTCGGTGCTTGGCCCCTAATAAGAACCGGAACAAAAACAATAGGTGCCTCCGCACCTTCGGTGCTTGGCCCCTAAATATAGCTGCTAGCAGCCATCACGGGGCCAAGCGCAAGGAGGGCATTAAATGTCATGCCGACATGGCTGGCATCATCAGACCAACGGCAGTAAGAATCTAAAGAGATTTCAATATGACTTAAGTCTAAATGGCTGAAAAATCAACAATACGGTCTTTAGTATTTCGATTTAATGGTTTATCACATTCAACCAACAGGCAGCGCTGTAACCAAATTGTAGTGTCAATTCATGTGGTACATTGAGAGTGTGGTGACATTGACACATGCAAAGTTTGCTTTCAATTGGGTAAACCATTGCTGACAGACCACTAAAGTCATGTGTTTGTTAAACATAGCATCTTATAAGAAAAATCGAAATGGCAGACGCTCAAAATGGCCGATATGGGAATATTTGGTATCACAGGACTCGGCATGACCCACTGGATCTAAAGAGACCAGTTTCATGATTTTTGGACAAAGCGTTCAGGAGTTATAATCAAAAATGACAGTTTTTCATATCTCCTGACCAGTAGGGGGCAGAGCGCCAAAACTCTGCAGGTAGCCTCAGACCATAATTGACATAACACACACCTAGTTTGGTCAGAAAAGGCAAATGCATTACGGAGATAAAGCCTCAATTTCATTTTAGCGACTATTACCTCAGATTCTTTTGTGAGTTATTCGTAAATGGTTTGACGAACCAACTTCCTTTATATATCGTTTTGTCCACATTGTCTGGAGATGATGTGGTTCAATTTTCGTGAAAATCGGACGAACGGCCTAGGAGGAGTTCGAAAAAGTAGGTTTTTCATAAAATTCAAAATGGCGGGAAAATTTTCATGACGGAAAATGACGTCATAGGGTGCAATTGAATCGTCTTGAGCCAAGGAATCAGTGGACAAAAGAATTTTGTTTCTAGGACATACGGTTCAAAAGTTATTTACATAAACGTGAGTGCAACTTTGGACAGTTGGTGGCGCTTTAGAGATTGAGTTAGAGACTTCAATTTTGCTATGGTCAATGATTGGACTGTCCTTTATGAGTGTGCCAACTTTTTTTCATTTTCCCGCTTACGGTTCTATGGGCTGTCATAGACTTCAATGGCAGAAGAAGAATAATAATAAAATATAGCTGCTAGCAGCCATCACGGGGCCAAGCGCAAGGAGGGCATTACATGTTATGCCGACATGGCTTGCATCATCAGACCAACGGCAGTAAGAATCTAAAGACATTTCAATATGACTTAAGTCTAAATGGCTGAAAAATCAACAATACGGTCTTTAGTATTTCGATTTAATGGTTTATCACATTCAACCAACAGGCAGCGCTGTAACCAAATTGTAGTGTCAATTCATGTGGTACATTGAGAGTGTGGTGACTGACACATGCAAAGTTTGCTTTCAATTGGGTAAACCATTGCTGACAGAGCACTAAAGTCATGTGTTTGTTAAACTTAGCATCTTATAAGAAAAATCGAAATGGCAGACGCTCAAAATGGCCGATATGGGAATATTTGGTATCACAGGACTCGGCATGACCCACTGGATCTAAAGAGACCAGTTTCATGTTTTTTGGCCAAAGGGTTCAGAAGTTATAAGCAAAAAAGTCAGTTTTTCATAACTCCTGACCACTAGGGGGCAGAGCGCCAAAACTCTGCAGGTAGCCTCAGACCATGATTGACATAACACACACCTAGTTTGGTCAGAAAAGACTAATGCATTGCGGAGATAAAGCCTCAGTTTCAATTTGGCGACTTTTACCTCGGATTCTTTCGCGAGTTATTCGTAAACGGTTTGTCGAATCAACTTTCTTTATATATCGTTTTGTCCACATTGTCGGGAGATGATGTGGTTCAATTTTCGTGAAGATCGGACGAACGGCCTAGGAGGAGTTCGACAAAGTAGGTTTTTCATAAAATTCAAAATGGCGGGAAAATTTTCATGACGGAAAATGACGTCATAGGGTGCAATCGAATCGTCTTGAGCCAAGGAATCAGTGGACAAAAGAATTTTGTTTCTAGGACATACGGTTCAAAAGTTATTTACGTAAACGTGAGTGCAACTTTGGACGGTTGGTGGCGCTATAGAGATTGAGTTAGAGACTTCAATTTTGCTATGGTCAATGATTGGACTCTCCTTTATGAGTGTGCCAACTTTTTTTCATTTTCCCGCTTACGGTTCTATGGGCTGTCATAGACTTCAATGGCAGAAGAAGAATAATAATAATAATAAATATAGCTGCTAGCAGCCATCACGGGGCCAAGCGCAAGGAGGGCATTAAATGTCATGCCGACATGGCTGGCATCATCAGACCAACGGCAGTAAGAATCTAAAGACATTTCAATATGACTTAAGTCTAAATGGCTGAAAAATCAACAATACGGTCTTTAGTAGTTCGATTTAATGGTTTATCACGTTCGACCAACAGGCAGCGCTGTAACCAAATTGTAGTGTCAATTCATGTGGTACATTGGGTAAATTGGGTAAACCATGGCTGACAGAGCACTAAAGTCATGTGTTTGTTAAACATAGCATCTTATAAGAAAAATCGAAATGGCAGACGCTCAAAATGCCCGATATGGGAATATTTGCTATCACAGGACTCGGCATGACCCACTGGATCTAAAGAGACCAGTTTCATGATTTTTGGCCAAAGGGTTCAGAAGTTATAAGCAAAAAAGTCAGTTTTTGATAACTCCTGACCACTAGGGGGCACAGCGCCAAAACTCTGCAGGTAGCCTCAAACCATGATTGACATAACACACACCTAGTTTGGTCAGAAAAGGCTAATGCATTGGGGAGATAAAGCCTCAATTTCATTTTGGCGACTTTTACCTCAGATTCTTTCGCGAGTTATTCGTAAACGGTTTGACGAATCAACTTTCTTTATATATCGTTTTGTCCACATTGTCGGGAGATGATGTGGTTCAATTTTCGTGAACATCGGACGAACGGCCTAGGAGGAGTTCGACAAAGTAGGTTTTTCATAAAATTCAAAATGGCGGGAAAATCTTCATGACGGAAAATGACGTCATAGGGTGCAATCGAATCGTCTTGAGCCAAGGAATCAGTGGACAAAAGAATTTTGTTTCTAGGACATACGGTTCAAAAGTTATTTACGTAAACGTGAGTGCAACTTTGGACAGTTGGTGGCGCTAGAGAGATTGAGTTAGAGACTTCAATTTTGCTATGGTCAATGATTGGACTCTCCTTTATCAGTGTGCCAACTTTTTTTCATTTTCCCGCTTACGGTTCTATGGGCTGTCATAGACTTCAATGGCAGAAGAAGAATAATAATAATAATAATAATAAGAACCGGAACAAAAACAATAGGTGCCTCCGCACCTTCGGTGCTTGGCCCCTAATAAATATAGCTGCTAGCAGCCATCACGGGGCCAAGCACAAGGAGGGCATTAAATGTCATGCCGACATGGCTGGCATCATCAGACCAACGGCAGTAAGAATCTAAAGACATTTCAATATGACTTAAGTCTAAATGGCTGAAAAATCAACAATACGGTCTTTAGTAATTCGATTTAATGGTTTATCACATTCAACCAACAGGCATTGTAGTGTCAATTCATGTGGTACATTGAGAGTGTGGTGACATTGACACATGCAAAGTTTGCTTTCAATTGGGTAAACCATTGCTGACAGAGCACTAAAGTCATGTGTTTGTTAAACATAGCATCTTATAAGACAAATCGAAATGGCAGACGCTCAAAATGGCCGATATGGGAAAATTTGGTATCACAGGACTCGGCATGACCCACTGGATCTAAAGACAGCAGTTTCATGATTTTTAGACAAAGCGTTCAGGAGTTATAATCAAAAATGTCAGTTTTTTAATATCTCCTGACCACTAGGGGGCAGAGCGCCAAAACTCTGCAGGTAGCCTCAGACCATGATTGACATAACACACACCTAGTTTGGTAAGAAAACGCTAATGCGTTGCGGAGATAAAGCCTCAATTTCATTTTTGCGACCATTACGTCGGATTCTTTTGCGAGTTATTCGTAAACGGTTTGACATATCAACTTTCTTTGGATAACTTTTTGTCATGATGGTCTGGAGATGATGTGGTTTAATTTTGGTGAAAATTGGACAAACGGTTTGGGAGGAGTTCGAAAAAGTAGGTTTTTAAAGAAAAACAACATGGTGGACAAGAAGTTTGGCCGACTATGACAAATTTGGTATCTGTGTTCTCAGTTTGACCCAAGGAACGTATAAAGATAATTTGTTTTACCATCGGTTAACGCATTCAAAAGTTATTAGCAAATTTGTAAATTTGGTTATAATTTTTGACCACAAGGGGGTGCTGCCTCGAAACTTTTTGAGTCGTATCAAGGTTAGGTGCCGAAGACACATATTGAGTTTCGTAACGATACGCCAATATCTTTGTTAAATATAGCAATTTATGACAATATTCAAAATGGCCGACGCTCAAAATGGCCGATATGGGAAAATTTGGTATCGCACGACTCGGCATGATGCACTGAATCTAAAGAGACCAGTTTTATTATTTTTGGCCAAAGCGTTCAGAAGTTATAAGCAAATATTTAACTTTTTCATATCTCCTGACCACTAGGGGGCACAGCGCCAAAACTCTGCAGGTAGCCTCAGACCATGATTGACATAACACACACCTAGTTTGGTCAGAAAACGCTAATGCGTTGCGGAGATAAAGCCTCAATTTCATTTTTGCGACCATTACGTCGGATTCTTTCGCGAGTTATTCGTAAACGGTTTGACATATCAACTTTCTTTGGATAACTTTTTGTCCACATGGTCTGGAGATGATGTGGTTCAATTTTCGTTGAAATCGGAAAAACGGCCTCGGAGGAGTTTGAAAAAGTAGGTTTTTCATAAAATTCAAAATGGCGGGAAAATTTTCATGACGGAAAATGACGTCATAGGGTGCAATCGAATCGTCTTGAGCCAAGGAATCAGTGGACATAAGAATTTTGTTTCTAGGTCATACGGTTCAATAGTTATTAGCATAAACGTTAGCGCAACTTTGGACAGTTGGTGGCGCTACAGATATTTAGTTAGAGACTTCAATTTTGCTATGGTCAATGATTGGACTGTCCTTTATGAGTGTGCCAAATTTTTTTCATTTTCCTGTTTACGGTTCTATGGGCTGTCATAGACTTCAATGACGGAAGAAGAAGAAGAATAATAATAAAGAACCGGAACAAAAACAATAGGTGCCTCCGCACCTTCGGTGCTTGGCCCCTAAATATAGCTGCTAGCAGCCATCACGGGGCCAAGCGCAAGGAGGGCATTAAATGTCATGCCGACATGACTGGCATCATCAGACCAACGGCAGTAAGAATCTAAAGACATTTCAATATGACTTAAGTCTAAATGGCTGAAAAACCAACAATACGGTCTTTAGCAATTCGATTTAATGGTTTATCGCATTCAACCAACAGGCAGCGCTGTAACCAAATTGTAGTGTGTGGTACATTGAGAGTGTGGTGACATTGACACATGCAAAGTTTGCTTTCAATTGGGTAAACCATTGCTGACAGCACTAAAGTCATGTGTTTGTTAAACATAGCATCTTATAAGAAAAATCGAAATGGCAGATGCTCAAAATGGCCGATATGGGAAAATGTGGTATCACAGGACTCGGCATGACCAACTGGATCTAAAGACAGCAGTTTCATGATTTTTAGACAAAGCGTTCAGGAGTTATAATCAAAAATGTCAGTTTTTTAATATCTCCTGACCACTAGGGGGCAGAGCGCCAAAACTCTGCAGGTAGCCTCAGACCATGATTGACATAACACACACCTAGTTTGGTCAGAAAAGGCTAATGCATTGCGGAGATAAAGCCTCAATTTCAATTTTGCGACCATTACGTCGGATTCTTTCGCGAGTTATTCGTAAACGGTTTGACATATCAACTTTCTTTGGATAACTTTTTGTCATGATGGTCTGGAGATGATGTGGTTCAATTTTGGTGAAAATTGGACAAACGGTCTGGGAGGAGTTCGAAAAAGTAGGTTTTTAAAGAAAAATAACATGGCAAATCGGAGGTTTGGCCGAATATAACATATTTGGTATCTATGGTCTCGGCTTGACCCAATGAACACATTAAGACCATTTGTTTTACAATAGGTTAACGTCATCAAAAGTTATTAGCATATTTGTAAATTTGGTTATAACTTTTGACCACAAGGTGGCGCTGCCCCCAAACTTTTTGTGCCGTATCAAGATTAGGTGCCGAAGACACATATTGAGTTTCGTAACGATACGCCAATCCATTTGTTAAATATAGCAATTTATGACAATATTCAAAATGGCCGACGCTCTAAATGGCCGATATGGGAAAATTTGGTATCGCACGACTCGGCATGATGCACTGAATCTAACGAGACCAGTTTTATGATTTTTGGCCAAAGGGTTCAGGAGTTGTAAGGAAAAATGTCACTTTTTCATATCTCCTGACCACTAGGGGGCAGAGCGCCAAAACTCTGCAGGTAGCCTCAAACCATGATTGACATAACACACACCTAGTTTGGTCAGAAAAGGCTAATGCATTGGGGAGATAAAGCCTCAATTTCATTTTGGCGACTTTTACCTCAGATTCTTTCACGAGTTATTCGTAAACGGTTTGACGAATCAACTTTGTTTATATATCGTTTTGTCAACATTGTCAGGAGATGATGTGGTTCAATTTTCGTGAACATCGGACGAACGGCCTAGGAGGAGTTCGACAAAGTAGGTTTTTCATAAAATTCAAAATGGCGGGAAAATTTTCATGACGGAAAATGACGTCATAGGGTGCAATCGAATCGTCTTGAGCCAAGGAATCAGTGGACAAAAGAATTTTGTTTCTAGGACATACGGTTCAAAAGTTATTTACGTAAACGTGAGTGCAACTTTGGACAGTTGGTGGCGGTAGAGAGATTGAGTTAGAGACTTCAATTTTGCTATGGTCAATGATTAGACTCTCCTTTATGAGTGTGCCAACTTTTTTTCATTTTCCCGCTTACGGTTCTATGGGCTGTCATAGACTTCAATGGCAGAAGAAGAATAATAATAAATATAGCTGCTAGCAGCCATCACGGGGCCAAGCGCAAGGAGGGCATTACATGTTATGCCGACATGGCTTGCATCATCAGACCAACGGCAGTAAGAATCTAAAGACATTTCAATATGACTTAAGTCTAAATGGCTGAAAAATCAACAATACGGTCTTTAGTATTTCGATTTAATGGTTTATCACATTCAACCAACAGGCAGCGCTGTAACCAAATTGTAGTGTCAATTCATGTGGTACATTGAGAGTGTGGTGACTGACACATGCAAAGTTTGCTTTCAATTGGGTAAACCATTGCTGACAGAGCACTAAAGTCATGTGTTTGTTAAACTTAGCATCTTATAAGAAAAATCGAAATGGCAGACGCTCAAAATGGCCGATATGGGAATATTTGGTATCACAGGACTCGGCATGACCCACTGGATCTAAAGAGACCAGTTTCATGTTTTTTGGCCAAAGGGTTCAGAAGTTATAAGCAAAAAAGTCAGTTTTTCATAACTCCTGACCACTAGGGGGCAGAGCGCCAAAACTCTGCAGGTAGCCTCAGACCATGATTGACATAACACACACCTAGTTTGGTCAGAAAAGACTAATGCATTGCGGAGATAAAGCCTCAGTTTCAATTTGGCGACTTTTACCTCGGATTCTTTCGCGAGTTATTCGTAAACGGTTTGTCGAATCAACTTTCTTTATATATCGTTTTGTCCACATTGTCGGGAGATGATGTGGTTCAATTTTCGTGAAGATCGGACGAACGGCCTAGGAGGAGTTCGACAAAGTAGGTTTTTCATAAAATTCAAAATGGCGGGAAAATTTTCATGACGGAAAATGACGTCATAGGGTGCAATCGAATCGTCTTGAGCCAAGGAATCAGTGGACAAAAGAATTTTGTTTCTAGGACATACGGTTCAAAAGTTATTTACGTAAACGTGAGTGCAACTTTGGACGGTTGGTGGCGCTATAGAGATTGAGTTAGAGACTTCAATTTTGCTATGGTCAATGATTGGACTCTCCTTTATGAGTGTGCCAACTTTTTTTCATTTTCCCGCTTACGGTTCTATGGGCTGTCATAGACTTCAATGGCAGAAGAAGAATAATAATAATAATAATAATAAGAACCGGAACAAAAACAATAGGTGCCTCCGCACCTTCGGTGCTTGGCCCCTAATAAGAACCGGAACAAAAACAATAGGTGCCTCCGCACCTTCGGTGCTTGGCCCCTAATAATAAGAACCGGAACAAAAACAATAGGTGCCTCCGCACCTTCGGTGCTTGGCCCCTAAATATAGCTGCTAGCAGCCATCACGGGGCCAAGCGCAAGGAGGGCATTATATGTCATGCCGACATGACTGGCATCATCAGACCAACGGCAGTAAAAATCTAAAGACATTTCAATATGACTTAAGTCTAAATGGCTGAAAAACCAACAATACGGTCTTTAGCAATTCGATTTAATGGTTTATCGCATTCAACCAACAGGCAGCGCTGTAACCAAATTGTAGTGTGTGGTACATTGAGAGTGTGGTGACATTGACACATGCAAAGTTTGCTTTCAATTGGGTAAACCATTCCTGACAGAGCACTAAAGTCAAGTGTTTGTTAAACATTGCATCTTATAAGAAAAATCGAAATGGCAGACGCTCAAAATGGCCGATATGGGAATATTTGGTATCACAGGACTCGGCATGACCCACTGGATCTAAAGAGACCAGTTTCATGATTTTTGGCCAAAGGGTTCAGAAGTTATAAGCAAAAAAGTCAGTTTTTGATAACTCCTGACCACTAGGGGGCACAGCGCCAAAACTCTGCAGGTAGCCTCAAACCATGATTGACATAACACACACCTAGTTTGGTCAGAAAAGGCTAATGCATTGGGGAGATAAAGCCTCAATTTCATTTTGGCGACTTTTACCTCAGATTCTTTCGCGAGTTATTCGTAAACGGTTTGTCGAATCAACTTTCTTTATATATCGTTATGTCCACATTGTCGGGAGATGATGTGGTTCAATTTTCGTGAACATCGGACGAACGGCCTAGGAGGAGTTCGACAAAGTAGGTTTTTCATAAAATTCAAAATGGCGGGAAAATTTTCATGACGGAAAATGACGTCATAGGGTGCAATCGAATCGTCTTGAGCCAAGGAATCAGTGGACAAAAGAATTCTGTTTCTAGGACATACGGTGCAAAAGTTATTTACGTAAACGTGAGTGCAACTTTGGACAGTTGGTGGCGCTAGAGAGATTGAGTTAGAGACTTCAATTTTGCTATGGTCAATGATTGGACTCTCCTTTATGAGTGTGCCAACTTTTTTTCATTTTCCCGCTTACGGTTCTATGGGCTGTCATAGACTTCAATGGCAGAAGAAGAATAATAATAATAATAATAATAAGAACCGGAACAAAAACAATAGGTGCCTCCGCACCTTCGGTGCTTGGCCCCTAAATATAGCTGCTAGCAGCCATCACGGGGCCAAGCGCAAGGAGGGCATTACATGTTATGCCGACATGGCTTGCATCATCAGACCAACGGCAGTAAGAATCTAAAGACATTTCAATATGACTTAAGTCTAAATGGCTGAAAAATCAACAATACGGTCTTTAGTATTTCGATTTAATGGTTTATCACATTCAACCAACAGGCAGCGCTGTAACCAAATTGTAGTGTCAATTCATGTGGTACATTGAGAGTGTGGTGACTGACACATGCAAAGTTTGCTTTCAATTGGGTAAACCATTGCTGACAGAGCACTAAAGTCATGTGTTTGTTAAACTTAGCATCTTATAAGAAAAATCGAAATGGCAGACGCTCAAAATGGCCGATATGGGAATATTTGGTATCACAGGACTCGGCATGACCCACTGGATCTAAAGAGACCAGTTTCATGTTTTTTGGCCAAAGGGTTCAGAAGTTATAAGCAAAAAAGTCAGTTTTTCATAACTCCTGACCACTAGGGGGCAGAGCGCCAAAACTCTGCAGGTAGCCTCAGACCATGATTGACATAACACACACCTAGTTTGGTCAGAAAAGACTAATGCATTGCGGAGATAAAGCCTCAGTTTCAATTTGGCGACTTTTACCTCGGATTCTTTCGCGAGTTATTCGTAAACGGTTTGTCGAATCAACTTTCTTTATATATCGTTTTGTCCACATTGTCGGGAGATGATGTGGTTCAATTTTCGTGAAGATCGGACGAACGGCCTAGGAGGAGTTCGACAAAGTAGGTTTTTCATAAAATTCAAAATGGCGGGAAAATTTTCATGACGGAAAATGACGTCATAGGGTGCAATCGAATCGTCTTGAGCCAAGGAATCAGTGGACAAAAGAATTTTGTTTCTAGGACATACGGTTCAAAAGTTATTTACGTAAACGTGAGTGCAACTTTGGACGGTTGGTGGCGCTATAGAGATTGAGTTAGAGACTTCAATTTTGCTATGGTCAATGATTGGACTCTCCTTTATGAGTGTGCCAACTTTTTTTCATTTTCCCGCTTACGGTTCTATGGGCTGTCATAGACTTCAATGGCAGAAGAAGAATAATAATAATAAATATAGCTGCAAGCAGCAATGACCGGGGTTCAAACGTCGCAAGACCATCTGAGCTGTCAAGACGGTTTGTGGTCAATCTGACTAGTTCTCCTAATGTGCACAGTTCTGTGAAGTTTCTACTCTGTACAAACAATGTATAGACATCTTTCAAAGATGTTCAGAATGAGAAGATCAAATGATATTGACATTGTGAACTGAACATATGAACAGTTATGTCGGTTTATGTCGGTCTATGTCAATCTGACTTGTTCTCCACATACACAAAGCTTTATGAAGTTTCTAGTTTGTGTAAATGATATATAGACATGTTACAAATTTTTTTCAGTATGGGAAGATCTACCAAATGATAACAATGTGGATATGTTTAACACTGCACGTCATATCATTTGAACTGTTATGACCTTTTTTTGTCAATCTGACTAGTTTTCCTAATGAGCACAGTTCTGTGAAGTTTCTACTCTGTGCAAACAATGAATAGACATCTTTCAAAGATGTTCAGACTGAGAAGATTAAATGATATTAATATTGTGAACTGAACATCTGAACTGTTCTGTCGGTTAATGTCAGTCTATGTCAATCTGACTTGTTCTCCACATAAAGGCAGCTTTATGAAGCTTCTAGTTTGTGTAAACAATATGTAGATATGTTACAAATGTTTTGAAACAACATGTCAACAGAGAGCTTTCAAGCTCGAAATGGAATAAAAAGATTCCCTAGACTGACAGTGCCTCTTGTGGACAAAACTAGTATGACAGCTTTTCTAAGATTTTAAAATATAGAAAGTTTATAATTTATTGTGAACCGTACGAGCATCAGAAATACATGAAACCTCACACGTTTCTTCAAAATGACTTGTTCTTAACATTTTCAGAGTTTTGTGAAGTTTCTTGTTTGTGGACAAGATATATAGACTTTTTATTCACAATAGGCCAAACCAGAAATATATGAAAAATCATATCTGCTGAAGGGTTTGACTGATCAAAATTCTTTGAATAACTTTTTCCCTTGAGTGTCCCTAGATGATGCGTGTGAATTTTCAAGCCAGTGAGATTGACGGCCTATGACGAGTTCGAAAAATTTGAAATTTCAAAAATCTCCAATATTTCGCAAACAATTTGATTGACAGCAGTGGTTCTTGAGGCAAAGTTGTTCAGTATGAGGAGATCTATCAGATGATATCAATATTTTGTGGATGCGAGAAACACCACGCGAGTAGAGACGCAAAAAACTCGTTAGCGCCAACTAGTGTCCGATTTTCTTCAAAATTCTGACAGACCACTAGGGCCATGAGTTAAACACGCCCATCGAGTTTCGTTCCGATCGACCTTCGTTAAGCTAGTCTAATTGATGCTCAAAGTTCATTGGCCGATGACGGTCATGTTTTTTGAGATACACCAATGTCCTCATAGACCATCATGGACCCTTGGACAAAGACCGTGCATGACAAGTCTCAGGTCAATCGGACTACCATGTGACCCTGTACAGGTGATTGAGTGTTTTTTTCGCAATATAGCGCCACCAAGTGGTCAATCATCGCAGTTTTTTTGGTGTGACCACATATTGAGCTTATACATGAATATGTGAAGTTTGGTGAGATTATCTCTTTGCGTTCCAGAGCTATTACAATTTTAGCAAAAGTGTCTCCACCTTATCCGAACGTTTTATTGTCTTGTTGCAAGCGTGAATCACCGATCAAAATTCCTTTGACAACTTTTGGTCATGAGAGTCTCTAGATGATGTGTGTGAAATTTTGCGTGATTTGGACAAACGGTCTATGAGGAGTTCGAAAACTTTTTTTTTCAGAAAATTCAAAATGGCGGAAAATTTTTATAGGCGGAAATGAAATCGGAGATATACATTTTTTAAGTTTTGAGCCAAGGATTCCAGAGATATAAGACACTTGAGTGTACGACAAACGGTTTACGAGTTATGAACATGTACGCGTTTGTAGTTGCTGTAGCGCCACCTATAGCCCGAATTGCGTCATATTTTGATACGTTCTCCCCAAATTGAGACCTACCATCTGACAAAGTTTCAAGTCTCTAGACCTTACGGTTTGGTCTGCACGAGACGCATTACGGCAGAAGAATAATAATAATAATAATAATAATAATAAAAATCCTAACAATTACAATAGGTTTTCAACGCTTCGCGTTTGAACCCCTAATAATAATAAGAACCGGAACAAAAACAATAGGTGCCTCCGCACCTTCGGTGCTTGGCCCCTAAATATAGCTGCTAGCAGCCATCACGGGGCCAAGCGCAAGGAGGGCATTAAATGTCATGCCGACATGACTGGCATCATCAGACCAACGGCAGTAAAAATCTAAAGACATTTCAATATGGCTTAAGTCTAAATGGCTGAAAAACCAACAATACGGTCTTTAGCAATTCGATTTAATGGTTTATCGCATTCAACCAACAGGCAGCGCTGTAACCAAATTGTAGTGTGTGGTACATTGAGAGTGTGGTGACATTGACACATGCAAAGTTTGCTTTCAATTGGGTAAACCATTGCTGACAGAGCACTAAAGTCATGTGTTTGTTAAACATAGCATCTTATAAGAAAAATCGAAATGGCAGACGCTCAAAATGGCCGATATGGGAATATTTGGTATCATAGGACTCGGCATGACCCACTGGATCTAAAGAGACCAGTTTCATGATTTTTGGCCAAAGGGTTCAGAAGTTATAAGCAAAAAAGTCAGTTTTTGATAACTCCTGACCACTAGGGGGCACAGCGCCAAAACTCTGCAGGTAGCCTCAAACCATGATTGACATAACACACACCTAGTTTGGTCAGAAAAGGCTAATGCATTGGGGAGATAAAGCCTCAATTTCATTTTGGCGACTTTTACCTCAGATTCTTTCACAAGTTATTCGTAAACGGTTTGACGAATCAACTTTGTTTATATATCGTTTTGTCCACATTGTCAGGAGATGATGTGGTTCAATTTTCGTGAACATCGGACGAACGGCCTAGGAGGAGTTCGACAAAGTAGGTTTTTCATAAAATTCAAAATGGCGGGAAAATTTTCATGACGGAAAATGACGTCATAGGGTGCAATCGAATCGTCTTGAGCCAAGGAATCAGTGGACAAAAGAATTTTGTTTCTAGGACATACGGTTCAAAAGTTATTTACGTAAACGTGAGTGCAACTTTGGACAGTTGGTGGCGGTAGAGAGATTGAGTTAGAGACTTCAATTTTGCTATGGTCAATGATTAGACTCTCCTTTATGAGTGTGCCAACTTTTTTTCATTTTCCCGCTTACGGTTCTATGGGCTGTCATAGACTTCAATGGCAGAAGAAGAATAATAATAATAATAATAATAAGAACCGGAACAAAAACAATAGGTGCCTCCGCACCTTCGGTGCTTGGCCCCTAATAATAAATATAGCTGCAAGCAGCCATGACGGGGCCAAGCACAAAGAAGGCATTAAATGTCATGCCGACATGGCTGGCAGCATCAGACCAACGGCAGGAAGCATCTAAAGACATTTCAATATGACTTCAGTCTAAATGGCTGAAAAATCATCAATACGGTCTTTAGTAATTCGATTTAACGGTTTATCACGTTTGACCAACAGGCAGCGCTCTAACCAAACGTCAAATCACGTGGTTTATCCAGAGTGAGGTGACAATGACACATGCAAAGTTTGGTGTCAATAGGGTAAAGCATTGATGAAACACAGCTTTAAAGTCATGTGTTTGTTAAGCATAGCATTTCATGACAAAATTCTAAATAGCCGACACTGAAAATGGCCGATATGAGAAAATTTGGTATCGCAGGACTCGGCATGATGCACTGAATCTAAAGACAGCAGTTTCATGATTTTTGGACAAAGCATTCAGGAGTTATAATCAAAAATGTCAGTTTTTCATATCTCCTGACCACTAGAGGGCAGAGCGCCAAAACTCTGCAGGTAGCCTCAGATCATGATTGACATGACACACAGAAAGTTTGGTCAGAATACGCTAATGCGTTGCAGAGATATAGCCACGCTTTATTTGGTGGCCATTTGGTCAAATTCGTTCGCATTTTTATCGAAACCTGTTTGATGAATCAACTTTATTTTAATAACTTTTTGTCAGCATGGTCTGTAGATGTTTTGATTCAATTTTGGTGAAAATTGGACAAACGGTGTGGGAGGAGTTCGAAAAAGTAGGTTTTTAAAGAAAAACAACATGGTGGACAGGAAGTTTGGCCGACTATGACAAATTTGGTATCTGTGTTCTCGGTTTGACCCAAGGAACATATAAAGATAACTTATTTTACCATAGGTTAACCTATTAAAAAGTTATTAGCATTTTTGTAAATTTGGTTATAACTTTTGACCACAAGGTGGCGCTGCCTCGAAACTTTTTGTGTTGTATCAGGCCCAGGTGCCGAAGACACATATCGAGTTTCGTAACGATACGCCAATGTGTTTGTTAAATATAGCAATTTATGACAATATTCAAAATGGCCGACCCTCAAAATGGCCGATATGGGAAAATTTAGTATCGCACGACTCGGCATGATGCCCTGAATCTAACGAGACCAGTTTTATGATTTTTGGTCGAAGCATTCAGAAGTTATAAGCAAATATTTCACTTTTCCATATCTCCAGACCACTAGGGGGCAGAGCGCTAAAACTCTGCAGGTAGCCTCAAACCATGATTGTCATAACCCACACCAAGTTTGGTCAGAATACACTAATGCGTTGCGGAGATATAGCCTCGCTTTCATTTCTGCGGCCATTTTGTCAAATTCTTTCGCAAGTTATTCGTAAACGGTTTGACATATCAACTTTCTTTTAATAACTTTTTGTCCGCATGGTCTGGAGATGATGTGGTTCAATTTTCGTAAAAATCAGACAAACGGCCTAGAAGGAGTTCGAAAAAGTAGGTTTTTCATAAAATTCAAAATGGCGGGAAAAATTTTATGACGGAAAATGACGTCACGGGGTGCAATCGAATTGTCTTGAGCCAAGGAATCAGTGGACAAAAGAATTTTGTTTCTAGGACATACGGTTCAAGAGTTATTTACGTAAACGTGAGTGCAACTTTGGACAGTTGGTGGCGCTAGAGACATTGAGTTAGAGACTTCAAATTTGCTATGGTCAATGATTGGCGTGTCCTCTATCAGTGTGCCAAATTTTATCATTTTCCCGCAAACGGTTCTATGGCCTTACATAGACTTCCATGGCGGAAGAAGAAGAAGAAGATGAATAATAATAATAAAGAACCGGAACAATTACAATAGGTGCCTCCGCACCTTCGGTGCTTGGCCCCTAATAATAAGAACCGGAACAAAAACAATAGGTGCCTCCGCACCTTCGGTGCTTGGCCCCTAATAAATATAGCTGCTAGCAGCCATCACGGGGCCAAGCGCAAGGAGGGCATTAAATGTCATGCCGACATGACTGGCATCATCAGACCAACGGCAGTAAAAATCTAAAGACATTTCAATATGGCTTAAGTCTAAATGGCTGAAAAACCAACAATACGGTCTTTAGCAATTCGATTTAATGGTTTATCGCATTCAACCAACAGGCAGCGCTGTAACCAAATTGTAGTGTGTGGTACATTGAGAGTGTGGTGACATTGACACATGCAAAGTTTGCTTTCAATTGGGTAAACCATTGCTGACAGAGCACTAAAGTCATGTGTTTGTTAAACATAGCATCTTATAAGAAAAATCGAAATGGCAGACGCTCAAAATGGCCGATATGGGAATATTTGGTATCATAGGACTCGGCATGACCCACTGGATCTAAAGAGACCAGTTTCATGATTTTTGGCCAAAGGGTTCAGAAGTTATAAGCAAAAAAGTCAGTTTTTGATAACTCCTGACCACTAGGGGGCACAGCGCCAAAACTCTGCAGGTAGCCTCAAACCATGATTGACATAACACACACCTAGTTTGGTCAGAAAAGGCTAATGCATTGGGGAGATAAAGCCTCAATTTCATTTTGGCGACTTTTACCTCAGATTCTTTCACAAGTTATTCGTAAACGGTTTGACGAATCAACTTTGTTTATATATCGTTTTGTCCACATTGTCAGGAGATGATGTGGTTCAATTTTCGTGAACATCGGACGAACGGCCTAGGAGGAGTTCGACAAAGTAGGTTTTTCATAAAATTCAAAATGGCGGGAAAATTTTCATGACGGAAAATGACGTCATAGGGTGCAATCGAATCGTCTTGAGCCAAGGAATCAGTGGACAAAAGAATTTTGTTTCTAGGACATACGGTTCAAAAGTTATTTACGTAAACGTGAGTGCAACTTTGGACAGTTGGTGGCGGTAGAGAGATTGAGTTAGAGACTTCAATTTTGCTATGGTCAATGATTAGACTCTCCTTTATGAGTGTGCCAACTTTTTTTCATTTTCCCGCTTACGGTTCTATGGGCTGTCATAGACTTCAATGGCAGAAGAAGAATAATAATAATAAATATAGCTGCTAGCAGCCATCACGGGGCCAAGCGCAAGGAGGGCATTACATGTTATGCCGACATGGCTTGCATCATCAGACCAACGGCAGTAAGAATCTAAAGACATTTCAATATGACTTAAGTCTAAATGGCTGAAAAATCAACAATACGGTCTTTAGTATTTCGATTTAATGGTTTATCACATTCAACCAACAGGCAGCGCTGTAACCAAATTGTAGTGTCAATTCATGTGGTACATTGAGAGTGTGGTGACTGACACATGCAAAGTTTGCTTTCAATTGGGTAAACCATTGCTGACAGAGCACTAAAGTCATGTGTTTGTTAAACTTAGCATCTTATAAGAAAAATCGAAATGGCAGACGCTCAAAATGGCCGATATGGGAATATTTGGTATCACAGGACTCGGCATGACCCACTGGATCTAAAGAGACCAGTTTCATGTTTTTTGGCCAAAGGGTTCAGAAGTTATAAGCAAAAAAGTCAGTTTTTCATAACTCCTGACCACTAGGGGGCAGAGCGCCAAAACTCTGCAGGTAGCCTCAGACCATGATTGACATAACACACACCTAGTTTGGTCAGAAAAGACTAATGCATTGCGGAGATAAAGCCTCAGTTTCAATTTGGCGACTTTTACCTCGGATTCTTTCGCGAGTTATTCGTAAACGGTTTGTCGAATCAACTTTCTTTATATATCGTTTTGTCCACATTGTCGGGAGATGATGTGGTTCAATTTTCGTGAAGATCGGACGAACGGCCTAGGAGGAGTTCGACAAAGTAGGTTTTTCATAAAATTCAAAATGGCGGGAAAATTTTCATGACGGAAAATGACGTCATAGGGTGCAATCGAATCGTCTTGAGCCAAGGAATCAGTGGACAAAAGAATTTTGTTTCTAGGACATACGGTTCAAAAGTTATTTACGTAAACGTGAGTGCAACTTTGGACGGTTGGTGGCGCTATAGAGATTGAGTTAGAGACTTCAATTTTGCTATGGTCAATGATTGGACTCTCCTTTATGAGTGTGCCAACTTTTTTTCATTTTCCCGCTTACGGTTCTATGGGCTGTCATAGACTTCAATGGCAGAAGAAGAATAATAATAATAATAATAATAAGAACCGGAACAAAAACAATAGGTGCCTCCGCACCTTCGGTGCTTGGCCCCTAATAAATATAGCTGCTAGCAGCCATCACGGGGCCAAGCGCAAGGAGGGCATTAAATGTCATGCCGACATGACTGGCATCATCAGACCAACGGCAGTAAAAATCTAAAGACATTTCAATATGGCTTAAGTCTAAATGGCTGAAAAACCAACAATACGGTCTTTAGCAATTCGATTTAATGGTTTATCGCATTCAACCAACAGGCAGCGCTGTAACCAAATTGTAGTGTGTGGTACATTGAGAGTGTGGTGACATTGACACATGCAAAGTTTGCTTTCAATTGGGTAAACCATTGCTGACAGAGCACTAAAGTCATGTGTTTGTTAAACATAGCATCTTATAAGAAAAATCGAAATGGCAGACGCTCAAAATGGCCGATATGGGAATATTTGGTATCACAGGACTCGGCATGACCCACTGGATCTAAAGAGACCAGTTTCATGATTTTTGGCCAAAGGGTTCAGAAGTTATAAGCAAAAAAGTCAGTTTTTGATAACTCCTGACCACTAGGGGGCACAGCGCCAAAACTCTGCAGGTAGCCTCAAACCATGATTGACATAACACACACCTAGTTTGGTCAGAAAAGGCTAATGCATTGGGGAGATAAAGCCTCAATTTCATTTTGGCGACTTTTACCTCAGATTCTTTCACAAGTTATTCGTAAACGGTTTGACGAATCAACTTTGTTTATATATCGTTTTGTCCACATTGTCAGGAGATGATGTGGTTCAATTTTCGTGAAAATCGGACGAACGGCCTAGGAGGAGTTCGAAAAAGTAGGTTTTTCATAAAATTCAAAATGGCGGGAAAATTTTCATGACGGAAAATGACGTCATAGGGTGCAATTGAATCGTCTTGAGCCAAGGAATCAGTGGACAAAAGAATTTTGTTTCTAGGACATACGGTTCAAAAGTTATTTACATAAACGTGAGTGCAACTTTGGACAGTTGGTGGCGCTTTAGAGATTGAGTTAGAGACTTCAATTTTGCTATGGTCAATGATTGGACTGTCCTTTATGAGTGTGCCAACTTTTTTTCATTTTCCCGCTTACGGTTCTATGGGCTGTCATAGACTTCAATGGCAGAAGAAGAATAATAATAATAATAATAAATATAGCTGCAAGCAGCAATGACCGGGGTTCAAACGTCGCAAGACCATCTGAGCTGTCAAGACGGTTTGTGGTCAATCTGACTAGTTCTCCTAATGTGCACAGTTCTGTGAAGTTTCTACTCTGTACAAACAATGTATAGACATCTTTCAAAGATGTTCAGAATGAGAAGATCAAATGATATTGACATTGTGAACTGAACATATGAACAGTTATGTCGGTTTATGTCGGTCTATGTCAATCTGACTTGTTCTCCACATACACAAAGCTTTATGAAGTTTCTAGTTTGTGTAAATGATATATAGACATGTTACAAATTTTTTTCAGTATGGGAAGATCTACCAAATGATAACAATGTGGATATGTTTAACACTGCACGTCATATCATTTGAACTGTTATGACCTTTTTTTGTCAATCTGACTAGTTTTCCTAATGAGCACAGTTCTGTGAAGTTTCTACTCTGTGCAAACAATGAATAGACATCTTTCAAAGATGTTCAGACTGAGAAGATTAAATGATATTAATATTGTGAACTGAACATCTGAACTGTTCTGTCGGTTAATGTCAGTCTATGTCAATCTGACTTGTTCTCCACATAAAGGCAGCTTTATGAAGCTTCTAGTTTGTGTAAACAATATGTAGATATGTTACAAATGTTTTGAAACAACATGTCAACAGAGAGCTTTCAAGCTCGAAATGGAATAAAAAGATTCCCTAGACTGACAGTGCCTCTTGTGGACAAAACTAGTATGACAGCTTTTCTAAGATTTTAAAATATAGAAAGTTTATAATTTATTGTGAACCGTACGAGCATCAGAAATACATGAAACCTCACACGTTTCTTCAAAATGACTTGTTCTTAACATTTTCAGAGTTTTGTGAAGTTTCTTGTTTGTGGACAAGATATATAGACTTTTTATTCACAATAGGCCAAACCAGAAATATATGAAAAATCATATCTGCTGAAGGGTTTGACTGATCAAAATTCTTTGAATAACTTTTTCCCTTGAGTGTCCCTAGATGATGCGTGTGAATTTTCAAGCCAGTGAGATTGACGGCCTATGACGAGTTCGAAAAATTTGAAATTTCAAAAATCTCCAATATTTCGCAAACAATTTGATTGACAGCAGTGGTTCTTGAGGCAAAGTTGTTCAGTATGAGGAGATCTATCAGATGATATCAATATTTTGTGGATGCGAGAAACACCACGCGAGTAGAGACGCAAAAAACTCGTTAGCGCCAACTAGTGTCCGATTTTCTTCAAAATTCTGACAGACCACTAGGGCCATGAGTTAAACACGCCCATCGAGTTTCGTTCCGATCGACCTTCGTTAAGCTAGTCTAATTGATGCTCAAAGTTCATTGGCCGATGACGGTCATGTTTTTTGAGATACACCAATGTCCTCATAGACCATCATGGACCCTTGGACAAAGACCGTGCATGACAAGTCTCAGGTCAATCGGACTACCATGTGACCCTGTACAGGTGATTGAGTGTTTTTTTCGCAATATAGCGCCACCAAGTGGTCAATCATCGCAGTTTTTTTGGTGTGACCACATATTGAGCTTATACATGAATATGTGAAGTTTGGTGAGATTATCTCTTTGCGTTCCAGAGCTATTACAATTTTAGCAAAAGTGTCTCCACCTTATCCGAACGTTTTATTGTCTTGTTGCAAGCGTGAATCACCGATCAAAATTCCTTTGACAACTTTTGGTCATGAGAGTCTCTAGATGATGTGTGTGAAATTTTGCGTGATTTGGACAAACGGTCTATGAGGAGTTCGAAAACTTTTTTTTTCAGAAAATTCAAAATGGCGGAAAATTTTTATAGGCGGAAATGAAATCGGAGATATACATTTTTTAAGTTTTGAGCCAAGGATTCCAGAGATATAAGACACTTGAGTGTACGACAAACGGTTTACGAGTTATGAACATGTACGCGTTTGTAGTTGCTGTAGCGCCACCTATAGCCCGAATTGCGTCATATTTTGATACGTTCTCCCCAAATTGAGACCTACCATCTGACAAAGTTTCAAGTCTCTAGACCTTACGGTTTGGTCTGCACGAGACGCATTACGGCAGAAGAATAATAATAATAATAATAATAATAATAAAAATCCTAACAATTACAATAGGTTTTCAACGCTTCGCGTTTGAACCCCTAATAAGAACCGGAACAAAAACAATAGGTGCCTCCGCACCTTCGGTGCTTGGCCCCTAATAATAATAAGAACCGGAACAAAAACAATAGGTGCCTCCGCACCTTCGGTGCTTGGCCCCTAATAAGAACCGGAACAAAAACAATAGGTGCCTCCGCACCTTCGGTGCTTGGCCCCTAATAATAAGAACCGGAACAAAAACAATAGGTGCCTCCGCACCTTCGGTGCTTGGCCCCTAAATAGCTGCTAGCAGCCATCACGGGGCCAAGCGCAAGGAGGGCATTAAATGTCATGCCGACATGGCTGGCATCATCAGACCAATGGCAGTAAGAATCTAAAGACATTTCAATATGACTTAAGTCTAAATGGCTGAAAAATCAACAATACGGTCTTTAGTAATTCGATTTAATGGTTTATCACATTCAACCAGCAGGCAGCGCTGTAACCAAATTGTAGTGTCAATTCATGTGGTACATTGAGAGTGTGGTGACATTGACACATGCAAAGTTTGCTTTCAATTGGGTAAACCATTGCTGACAGAGCACTAAAGTCATGTGTTTGTTAAACATAGAATCTTATAAGAAAAATCGAAATGGCAGACGCTCAAAATGGCCGATATGGGAAAATTTGGTATCACAGGACTCGGCATGACCCATTGGATCTAAAGAGACCAGTTTCATGATTTTTGGCCAAAGGGTTCAGGAGTTATAAGCAAAAAAGTCAGTTTTTTAATATCTCCTGACCACTAGGGGGCAGAGCGCCAAAACTCTGCAGGTAGCCTCAAACCATGATTGACATAACACACACCTAGTTTGGTCAGAAAAGGCTAATGCATTGGGGAGATAAAGCCTCAATTTCATTTTGGCGACTTTTACCTCAGATTCTTTCACGAGTTATTCGTAAACGGTTTGACGAATCAACTTTGTTTATATATCGTTTTGTCAACATTGTCAGGAGATGATGTGGTTCAATTTTCGTGAACATCGGACGAACGGCCTAGGAGGAGTTCGACAAAGTAGGTTTTTCATAAAATTCAAAATGGCGGGAAAATTTTCATGACGGAAAATGACGTCATAGGGTGCAATCGAATCGTCTTGAGCCAAGGAATCAGTGGACAAAAGAATTTTGTTTCTAGGACATACGGTTCAAAAGTTATTTACGTAAACGTGAGTGCAACTTTGGACAGTTGGTGGCGGTAGAGAGATTGAGTTAGAGACTTCAATTTTGCTATGGTCAATGATTAGACTCTCCTTTATGAGTGTGCCAACTTTTTTTCATTTTCCCGCTTACGGTTCTATGGGCTGTCATAGACTTCAATGGCAGAAGAAGAATAATAATAATAATAATAATAAGAACCGGAACAAAAACAATAGGTGCCTCCGCACCTTCGGTGCTTGGCCCCTAAATATAGCTGCAAGCAGCCATGACGGGGCCAAGCATTAGGAGGGCATTAAATGTTATGCCGACATGGCTGGCAGCATCAGACCAACAGCAGTAAGCATCTAAAGACATACCAATATGACTTCAGTCTAAATGGCTGAAAAATCATCAATACGGTCTTTAGCAATTCAATGTAATGGTTTATCACGTTCGATAACTCAGCGCTGTAACCAAACTGATGTGTCAAATCATGTGGTATATCCAGAGTGAGGTGACAATGACACATGCAAAGTTTGGTGTCAATAGGGTAAAGCATTGCTGACATCCAGCTTTAAAGTCATGTGTTTGTTAAGCATAGCATTTCATGACAAAATTCTAAATAGCTGACGCTGAAAATGGCCGATATGGGAAAATTTGGTATCGCACGACTCGGCATGATGCCCTGAATCTAAAGACAGCAGTTTCATGATTTTTGGACAAAGCATTCAGGAGTTATAATCAAAAATGTCAGTATTTTATATCTCCTGACCACTAGGGGGCAGAGCGCCAAAACTCTGCAGGTAGCCTCAGATCATGATTGACATGACACACAGAAAGTTTGGTCAGAATACGCTAATGCGTTGCGGAGATATAGCCTCGCTTTATTTGGTGGCCATTTGGTCAAATTTGTTCGCAATTTTATCGAAACCTGTTTGACGAATCAACTTTATTTTAATAACTTTTTGTCAGCATGGTCTGAAGATGTTATGATTCAATTTTGGTGAAAATTGGACAAACGGTGTGGGAGGAGTTCGAAAAAGTAGGTTTTTAAAGAAAAACAACATGGCGGACAGGAAGTTTGGCCGACTATGACAAATTTGGTATCTGTGTTCTCGGTTTGACCCAAGGAACGTATAAAGACAACTTATTTTACCATAGGTTAACGTGTTCAAAAGTTATTAGCATTTTTGCAAATTTGTTTATAACTTTTGACCACAAGGTGGCGCTGCCTCGAAACTTTTTGTGTTGTATCAGGCCCAGATGCCGAAGACACATATCGAGTTTCGTAACGATACACCAATGTGTTTGTTAAATATAGCAATTTATGACAAAATTCAAAATGGCCGACCCTCAAAATGGCCGATATGGGAAAATTTGGTATTGCACGACTCGGCATGATGCCCTGAATCTAACGAGACCAGTTTTATGATTTTTGATCGAAGCGTTCAGAAGTTATAAGCAAATATTTCACTTTTTCATATCTCCAGACCACTAGGGGGCAGAGCGCCAAATCTCCGCAGGTAGCCTCAGACCATCATTGCCATAACACACACCAAGTTTGGTCAGAATACGCTAATGCGTTGCAGAGATAAAGCCTCGCTTTCATTTCTGCGGCCATTTTGTCGAATTCATTCGCAAGTTATTCGTAAACGGTTTGACAAATAAACTTTCTTTTAATAACTTTTTGTACGCATAGTCTGGAGATGATGTGGTTCAATTTTCGTGAAAATCGGACAAACGGCCTAGGAGGAGTTCGAAAAAGTAGGTTTTTCGTAAAATTCAAAATGGCGGGAAAATTTTCATGACGGAAAATGACGTCATAGGGTGCAATCGAATCGTCTTGAGCCAAGGAATTAGTGGACGAAAGAATTTTGTTTCTAGGACATACGGTTCAAGAGTTATTTACGTAAACGTGAGTGCAACTTTGGACAGTTGGTGGCGCTAGAGACATTGAGTTAGAGACTTCAAATTTGCTATGGTCAATGATTGGCTTGTCCTCTATCAGTGTGCCAAATTTTATCATTTTCCCGCAAACGGTTCTATGGCCTTACATAGACTTCCATGGCGGAAGAAGAAGAAGAAGAAGAAGAAGAAGATGAATAATAATAATAAAGAACCGGAACAATTACAATAGGTGCCTCCGCACCTTCGGTGCTTGGCCCCTAATAATAATAAGAACCGGAACAAAAACAATAGGTGCCTCCGCACCTTCGGTGCTTGGCCCCTAAATAGCTGCTAGCAGCCATCACGGGGCCAAGCGCAAGGAGGGCATTAAATGTCATGCCGACATGGCTGGCATCATCAGACCAATGGCAGTAAGAATCTAAAGACATTTCAATATGACTTAAGTCTAAATGGCTGAAAAATCAACAATACGGTCTTTAGTAATTCGATTTAATGGTTTATCACATTCAACCAGCAGGCAGCGCTGTAACCAAATTGTAGTGTCAATTCATGTGGTACATTGAGAGTGTGGTGACATTGACACATGCAAAGTTTGCTTTCAATTGGGTAAACCATTGCTGACAGAGCACTAAAGTCATGTGTTTGTTAAACATAGAATCTTATAAGAAAAATCGAAATGGCAGACGCTCAAAATGGCCGATATGGGAAAATTTGGTATCACAGGACTCGGCATGACCCATTGGATCTAAAGAGACCAGTTTCATGATTTTTGGCCAAAGGGTTCAGGAGTTATAAGCAAAAAAGTCAGTTTTTTAATATCTCCTGACCACTAGGGGGCAGAGCGCCAAAACTCTGCAGGTAGCCTCAAACCATGATTGACATAACACACACCTAGTTTGGTCAGAAAAGGCTAATGCATTGGGGAGATAAAGCCTCAATTTCATTTTGGCGACTTTTACCTCAGATTCTTTCACGAGTTATTCGTAAACGGTTTGACGAATCAACTTTGTTTATATATCGTTTTGTCAACATTGTCAGGAGATGATGTGGTTCAATTTTCGTGAACATCGGACGAACGGCCTAGGAGGAGTTCGACAAAGTAGGTTTTTCATAAAATTCAAAATGGCGGGAAAATTTTCATGACGGAAAATGACGTCATAGGGTGCAATCGAATCGTCTTGAGCCAAGGAATCAGTGGACAAAAGAATTTTGTTTCTAGGACATACGGTTCAAAAGTTATTTACGTAAACGTGAGTGCAACTTTGGACAGTTGGTGGCGGTAGAGAGATTGAGTTAGAGACTTCAATTTTGCTATGGTCAATGATTAGACTCTCCTTTATGAGTGTGCCAACTTTTTTTCATTTTCCCGCTTACGGTTCTATGGGCTGTCATAGACTTCAATGGCAGAAGAAGAATAATAATAATAAATATAGCTGCAAGCAGCAATGACCGGGGTTCAAACGTCGCAAGACCATCTGAGCTGTCAAGACGGTTTGTGGTCAATCTGACTAGATTTCCTAATGAGCACAGTTCTGTGAAATTTCTACTCTGTGCAAACAATGAATAGAAATCTTTCAAAGATGTTCAGACTGAGAAGATTAAATGATATTGTGAACTGAACATCTGAACTGTTCTGTCAGTTTATGTCAGTCTATGTCAATCTGACTTGTTCTCCACATAAAAAGATTTTCTAGCCTGATGGTGCCTCTTGTGGACAAAAGTAGTATTACAGCTTTTCTAAGATTTTAAAATGTACATCGTTTGTAATTTATTGTGAGCCCTATGAGCATCAGAAATACATGAGACCTGACACATTTCTTCAAAATGACTTGTTCTTAACATGTTCACAGATCTGTGACGTTTCTCTTGAGGACAAAACTAGTATTACAGCTTTTCTAAGATTTTAAAATGTGGATCGTTTATAATTTATTGTGAGCCGTACGAGCATCAGAAATACATGAAACCTCACAAGTTTCTTCATAATGTCTTGTTCTTAACATTTACACAGTTTTGTGAAGTTTCTTGTTTTTGGACAAGATATATAGACATTTTAATCACAATAGGCCAAATCAGAAATATATGAAATTTTTTTTTTGCTGAACGGTTTAACTAATCGAAAATCCTTTGACAACTTTTTGCCTTGAGTGTCCCTAGATGATGCGTGTGAATTTTCAAGCCAGTGAGATTGACGGCCTATGACGAGTTCGAAAAATTTGAAATTTCAAAAATCTCCAATATTTCGCAAACAATTTGATTGACAGCAGTGGTTCTTGAGGCAAAGTTGTTCAGTATGAGGAGATCTATCAGATGATATCAATATTTTGGGGATGCGTGAAACACCACGTGAGTAGAGACGCAAAAAACTTGTTAGCACCAACGAGTGTCCGATTTTCTTCAAAATTCTGACAGACCACTAGGGCCATGAGTCAAACACGCCCATCGAGTTTCGTTCCGATCGACCTTCGTTAAGCTGGTCTAATTGATGCTCAAAGTTCATTGGCCGATGACGGTCATGTTTTTTGAGATACACCAATGTCCTCATAGACCATCATGGACCCTTGGACAAAGACCGTGCATGACAAGTCTCAGGTCAATCGGACTACCATGTGACCCTGTACAGGTGATTGAGTGTTTTTTTCGCAATATAGCGCCACCAAGTGGTCAATCATCGCAGTTTTTTTGGTGTGACCACAAATTGAGCTTATACATGACTATGTGAAGTTTGGTGAGATTATCTCTTTGCGTTCCAGAGCTATTACGATTTTAGCAAAAGTGTCTCCGCCTTATGCAAACGTTTTAGCGTGTCGTTGCAAGCGTGAATCACCGATCAAAATTATTTGAATAACTTTTGGTCATGAGAGTCTCTAGATGATATGTGTGAAGTTTCGCGTTATTTGGACAAACGGTCTATGAGGAGTTCGAAAACTTTTTTTTTCAGAAAATTCAAAATGGCGGAAAATTTTTATAGGCGGAAATGAAATCGGAGATATACATTTTTTAAGTTTTGAGCCAAGGATTCCAGAGATATAAGACACTTGAGTGTACGACAAACGGTTTACGAGTTATGAACATGTACGCGTTTGTAGTCGCTGTAGCGCCACCTATAGCCCGATTTGCGTCATATTTTGATACGTTCTCCCCAAATTGAGACCTACCATCTGACAAAGTTTCAAGTCTCTAGACCTTACGGTTTGGTCTGCACGAGACACATTACGGCAGAAGAATAATAATAATAATAATAATAATAATAAAAATCCTAACAATTACAATAGGTTTTCAACGCTTCGCGTTTGAACCCCTAATAATAATAAGAACCGGAACAAAAACAATAGGTGCCTCCGCACCTTCGGTGCTTGGCCCCTAATAATAAGAACCGGAACAAAAACAATAGGTGCCTCCGCACCTTCGGTGCTTGGCCCCTAATAATAAGAACCGGAACAAAAACAATAGGTGCCTCCGCACCTTCGGTGCTTGGCCCCTAATAATAATAAGAACCGGAACAAAAACAATAGGTGCCTCCGCACCTTCGGTGCTTGGCCCCTAATAAGAACCGGAACAAAAACAATAGGTGCCTCCGCACCTTCGGTGCTTGGCCCCTAATAATAAGAACCGGAACAAAAACAATAGGTGCCTCCGCACCTTCGGTGCTTGGCCCCTAATAATAATAAGAACCGGAACAAAAACAATAGGTGCCTCCGCACCTTCGGTGCTTGGCCCCTAATAATGAGGGAGTAGAATAGACAAAGTAGACAGACAGTAAGTTGTCAGTGAAGCTAATGCTGACAAAATACTCAAAATAGTAAAAACTCAGCTTCAGCTGTTATGTGTATTGATTTTAGACTGTTTTTGTATTGGGAGCACCAATTTTCCACCAGTTTCATGAGTCAAGATCCCCAATTATGTGATTCCCTATCAGAAACTAGTGTACTGTAAAAATCTCTCCCACAGGTGTGTCAGACTTCAAATAGCATTACCTCTTTGTTAACCCCTTCAGGCAATGTGAAAGAGGCATATAGTGTTTAAGATATTCACGGATATTAAAGTCGGTCCTGTGGCAGTCTGACAGACCAACCTGGGGGAGATGAACTTGTAATTTAATACATCATGGTTAGAAGTGCCTAATGGTGTAAATGTATTATTTGGTTAAATTACCTTTACCTATGTGATTTACTACAACACTTGCAGCAATGATAAATCATTCGTGTGAGCCACAAACCTCCATTCCAACCAGCGCAGGTGTTGTCTTTTTTGTCTTTCTTGTTGTCCTGAAGAGTTTAACTCCATCTTGCCTCGATACACCTGTCTGGAAGTTTCTAGTTTGCCTAGTAAGGCCTTAGTCCTTTTTAAATATGCTTTCTTGTCTGCTGCTCCACTTAAGACAACCAAATATTCGAGAATGCATCAAGCACCAACTAGCAAGTGGCAATGGCGGAGAAGAAAACCCACATGATTTAAAAGTCCTACTGCTATCATGTCATGAAATGTAGTTTTAAGAGTTTTTCAGTTGATAATTTAGTTGTTTAAAGCTCAAATCTGCAGTTTATTTTAAATAATGTGTTTAATATAATATAAACATAATAGTGCTTATTTGACAATTTGCTTCACTGTTTTTTGGGAATTGTGAGAACCAGGCGATCCCCATGCGTCAGCTCTCATGTCCCTGCTGAGAACAGCCTAACCTTGCCTGGTACTTCTGACATTTGCCACTGGCTCTGATGTGTCTATAATTGTTAAATAAGAGATATGATTCAACTTTTGTATTTATATAACGAGCAATCTTTGGTCTTATGAATTCCCATGCATATGATTTTGGCTAAGGGTAAAATTAAATCTCATAACTTTATATATCTATATACAGTATACCGTTCTACTAAAGCGCTGACTTTGTATGTTTTACTTAATTGTTTTCTTGTCTTAATTTCCGATTGTATAAGCTTCTTATACCTTATACTTAGACTTTTATAATGGCTAGTATTGTTCATTAAAATGGCCATTTAACAAAAAAAGACAGGGTTGTGTTGAACTTCCCTACCAAGGATGCAAGGCAGACGTCTGCATACTTGGTATTGAGCTAACCATAACCCTAAAGCCTCTTGATTAGCTGGTTCAGGTGTGTTTAATTGGCGTTGGAGCCGAACTCTGCAGGACAATGGCCCTCCAGGAGCAGGACTGGACACCCTTTAATGACTCTAGAGAGACCATTAAAACACTAACGCTAAGACTTTATTAAGCACCCTTGCTGAGAGAGTTGATAAACTGGACACTTGCTTTGGTTGTTTGTCTCCCTGCTAGCTTTTAACTGGTTTATTAGCATTCGTTAATGGCAAATAGCTTCACATAATGAAGTCAGAGCACTAGGAATGTGATTCAAGGTGGTTTCATTGTTTTTTTAACAAATGTATCCTCACATGAATTATTGCAATGGCAAGCATCCCTATGTCTATTAATCATGTGTACAATAAAAGGAATATGTTAAGCCTTTGTACTTCTGTTGTTTCCCAAGCTTAAACAATGTGATTAATTTACCTCGTTATGTTTCCTAGTAGTCTGTATCTGACAGTTCAGCAGACTTTGAGCAATTACTCAAGCAATTTCAGCATTACTTATTTGCCACTGACCCTCGTAATATTAATTGTACTCGGTAATAACCATAATACATTTTATACAGTGTAATGGGACTCACATCACAGACTAATATTGGTCCTGACCCAAAATGAGACACAAAGGCTGTTTGACCATTTGTCAAGATGACCTCTTTTAAACTTAAGACACATGACTGAACATATTTTTGATAACGCTTGGAAAGAGTAGCACTGAGAATTCTGAAGAATATTGAGTCAATTCATTTGAATTGATTCATTTGAGTCTATTCACTTGTATTGATTTAGTGTTTGAATCGATTCGATGTTTAATTGAACTCACTATACATTAAAATTCCCTGATGTATGTTGCATTCTATGTTTGTTTTGTGTTTATTTTTAGTTTGAATAATTTATTTAATTAAATGCTGATATTTATATGAACATTTATGATTACTTTACATTGATCATGTCATGTTTAGGTGAATGAATCAGGTATTTGAGTTACCAAAGAACAGTACTTACAGTACAGTGATTTATATGATAAATCATTGTATTGCCTTGACATTATAATTATTATTGGAAATTATTGGATTATTTATAATAAAATTAAATCGTTTGAATCAAAGAACCAATTCGTAATAATTAATTCATGAAGAACAAAAGAGTTGAATCAACATATTGAATGTATTTGATAACCTTTCTAGCGTTGACTAAAAACACTGTATTCCAATTAAACATCACCGTTTAAGTGTGTGTGTGTGTGTATTTGTCAGAATGGGAGAGAATTATCGTACTTTCCTAGCTTGAACAGTCAAAGACTGTGGGAAGATTAAATTTTCCTCCATGCTGTTGGCAATCAGACATTCTCCAGCAATTCCTTCAGCTGCCGTGAGCCGAGGTCTCATTCCATTTTGCCCAAAAGCTACGAAATAAGAGTTTTTCTGTCTATTCAAAATTGTACTGAATGCTACGAGGTTTTCAGTGTCAATAATAGTATAAAACTGCAGGATTTGAGTCAATCCCTTTGGGAGATTAATTCTGCTCCGAAACCCAGAGTTCAAACCAATTAATTAGGTTTTTCCCCCCCACCACCATCAGCATCACCGAATTGTGGTTCACTGGACCCTTTTCACAGATTGTGGTGAAACGTTTCCACAGTTATTAACATTTTAAGAACATTTTTATAATCTAAAGAACAGTTTTCCACTATAAAGAACCATGGATGTTAAAGTTTATTCATGGAAAAATCAATGCCAATAAAGAACCTTTATTTTGTGTTTCGACTTCCAATTCTAAGAACTGAGAAAGTCAGACTATTGTCTGTTGATGCACTCAAAAAGTATTTAACAGTAGATAACAAAAATGACCTACTTCACCGTTAAATAACATTTTAAAGCACTTCATCTAGATTCTCAGTTTGGCTCAGGCATTGCATCGAATTTCATCTAAATGAGCAGGACGTCTACTTCACCTCCTTTACAATTGAGATTGGCGTCTGTCCTCACAGGTGAGTGTGCATGTCTGTCTCCTGTGCACTTTAGTGTGGTTCGTATGCAAGCCGAGATTACTTTCACATACGTACTGAGTTACAGTCATGAACCTAGAGACCATGTAACCATACACTACAAAGCATACTCCCCCTGTCATTAAGACACATTGAAGTGCACTAGGTGGTGTCGTGTTGTAATGTCAGTGCTAGTTCATTGTGGTTGTCTTTTCGGCTGGTAACTATTCCGGTAGAGATGTATAGAGTTGAACAACTAGAGTAACCTTTCACCTTTGCCCTGACCTGGTCTTTTCAATCTCAATGGGTATCGAATGGGCTAGATGAGGCTCTTCCGATCTCTCACAATGTCTGATGGGAGCTTGTGGATGCAAGATGTGGATAGAGCCTGTTGATATGAGTCTGTGAGCTGAGGGTGGATCAGATAAACCCACTTTCCCCTTCTCTGTGGGGGGCACTGAAACCAGACCCCCGGACATGCACCGGAGGAGCCGGAGATATGAGGCTCATTGTTTAAAGAGAGTCTAAGCATTTATCTGTAGTTGGAATTGCGACCAAGTTGGTTCGAACCCCAGAATCTGCTTGAGTGTTTAATCAGGTTGTGTGTAGATAGGTCTTCATCACTGCCCTCCGTTCTAATCTCATGTTATCTAAAACGATAAGATTAGAAGGTTCTCCATTGATGTTTCTGGTTAGTGATGATAATAAAAGATTGTGTAAGTACGCTCCTGACCACCTGACTAGTTCACCATTCCTTAATAAATATGCAGATGTTTGCAAACCGTGTGGGATGACCAGGAACATTGTCCTGAACCCCTGGGATCTGTGGAAAAAGTGACAAATAGTGGGTCATTATTGCAAAATTGTCTTTTCAGGACCCTGACATACTGTAGAGGGTTTTGTAATGCCTCGCTGACTGTGCACTATCCCACTTAACACATGGATACTTACAATGTTTTATTTATTATTAGTATCATATAAAATAATCTTTATAAGGTGCAAAATAAAAAAAATTAAACAAAATTAAGGTTGTAAAAAGAAGGTTGTAAAATAATATAAGAAGTAAAAGAGCTGTTCGTTCTGTACATGCATGCATGTATATATATATATATATGTGTGTGTGTGTGTGTGTGTGTGTGTGTATGTACACACACACACACACACACACACTAGGGCCTGGCAACATTAATACATTAACACGCAGTTAATTCAAAATCCTTAACATTTTAATTTAATTTAACACACACAAATAATACAAATAAATACTGTGATTAATCACAATTATTTTTTTATTTTTTTAATCTATTGACATTGACATTGTTTTTAAATGTTTTGATGAATAGAGTTAGATAGAGTCAAAGGAACAACATACATATATGTACATATATGGATATCTATGCATATGCATATGTATTCTGAAAACATTTACTGTGTGTGTGTAAAGGAAGAAAAGCATTCCAGTTGTTTGTTGTCTTTATGTAATGTTGTTTTTATATCAGAACAAGTTTAAAAGATAAATAGCCACCCCGAATAGCCTTTACAAAGAAAATATAGTATCCTCTGAAACTATTTATTCAAGGGTTTGACTGACAGACTTTCTGGAGAAGGGGCCGTTTTCTCTTCTTCTCTTTAAAAAGATTCTGGAACTGTTGAAACTCTCTATTGTTCACCGAGTAAAGCCACAGAGAGAGAAGTGGGTGTACCCGTCCCGACCCCCTCCCCTTCAGGTCTTTCATCCCTCCTCCTCGGTCCTCACTATGGCCCAGGTCAGCGCTCCTCAAGTCTGCAGGCCCATAGTCTCCTGACAGACCCACTCTTCTTGAGGCCTCTTTTCTGGGATAGGTAGAGCAGGAGTGCTGCTTCACAATGGAGGTGGTGCAACAGGTTGGACATCAGCTATCTCCATTTGGGATATCCGAGTGCCTGTCTGCATCTGCAGGTATTTCTGCTCTTCAACGTTCAGTATTACAGCTGAGAAGATTTTTAAATTAATTTTCTTTGGTTTTGGCTAGATTTGCTACAGATTTTGTTAGATTTTTCCTTGTAGTTTATATGCTTTAATTGTACTTGTAAGTCACATTCAGCTTGTATTATAATTCATATGATTTATATATGAATTATGTAGTCACGTTATGTGCGGAAACAAAAATAAGGTAGGCCAGTCAGATTAATTTCAACTTTCACAGATGCTAGACTGGTTGTATTTGTAGTAATAATCATGTTTGGGCCCTTGTGTCTGTCTGAGTCAGACATTATTTATGAGTTTAGACAATTTCATGAACAACAAACTGTCTCTGCTTTCTTTCCCACTCTCACTTTCTCCTCCAAACAGTCCTAGTTTCAGTGTTTGTTCATCATGATGTTCTCAGATGTATTGATGGATCTCGGCTGTCTCTGAGCACCTCAGATGCTCTCTGTACAGCATATGTTGTGCAACCCTGTTAAAATGACACAAAGCCATTCATATTTGCTTGTATCCCCATGAATATTTCTTTGCAGCTCCCTTAAGGCTTTTAAAACAGTCTTCTTGGTAGCTGAGAGGGGTTCAAGCTCTACCAGGATGTATGAAATATGTTATGTCTATCCTGGGCAAACAATGCTATACTGCAATTGTCCTTTTTCCTGCCAACTCCTGGTGCTTCCTTAGTGTACATTGAGCCTCTAAATCAAATATTTGTGGTGTTTCACAACACTATTTTGAGAGGAACATAAGAAAAAATCATTATCTGTATCTCTGCATTGTTGGTGCAACCACAAAAATGATTCCCACGTTACAATGGACTTATTTATGTGGCTGTTTTATTAATAAAATGACTGTTGATCTTTGGGATTAGCGAAGTCAATGATGGGAACACACATAATGGAGCATTTAAGGATGAGGGGGCGTCTCTGGAGAAGGTATGTGACAGTAATTGCAGCTCACTATAACCCTTTTGTTTGGTTCCACCTGGTTTGAGCCGTCTTATAGCTCAGGTCACTCATTAAAGAACAGCCGAGCTCATATTAGACGAGACACCGCACAAAACCATCATACTAACCCCAAGAGGTTGAATGATAATGTATATATCAAATTATTTACATTTAAATAGTGTATTATGTTTATAATCAACATTTTCTGCCATGTTGGTTTGATTTTGTCAATCCAAGAAGCTTCTTGAAGATGCTGTTTGCACCAGGAGTGTGCCTATGATGCATTTACTAGATTTGAGTTTAAAGCCTTGAGTCTCATTGGTTTTGTAATTCCCATGACAGTTCTCTTCCTTTCAGAGTCCTGTGGCGTGACAGGTTGTCTAGTCGGTTCAGAAGAGCCGTCTGCCCATCGCCCCATGCCATCAGTGGCAGATGGTGTGGGTTTTGAGTTGTTAAAGTCTCAGGGTACCTCAAACATACACAACTGACCCAGAGACTGTAAGTCTTAACAGACAGTGTCTGACTGCAGCTGTTACCCTTTTATTTTACTACAGTCAGACACAGACACTTTAAGACTTTAATTAGAGGACTTTCAAGGAAGAGTTCCCTTTTCCTTTGATCCTATATTAACATAAAACATCTATTATCTCTTTTTCATATTATTGCATACAATCTGTTGCTACCGATATACTGTATATGAAAACTCTCTGAATGGTTTTAGCATGTTATTGAATATGCTAATGTTAATGTTTTTAGTCTTGGCGGATTTGATCTGCTGCTGCTACTGTTGATTATTGCTGCTGGTGCCGAGCATATATGGACGTGCTACTTGTTACAGATGTGCTGATGTGAGCATATAAGATATAAGTTTGACGTATATAAGATACAAGTATAGCAGTTCTACGTTGGCAGGTGGAGCTGGGGGAGGTAGAGGCTTTCAGAGGAACTGCGCTGCAAGACTAGCTGTCAGACTAGCTGTCACATTCGGTCTAGTAATTTCTTGTTTTTTTGGCAGAGCACTGACACTACCGTCATGTCTCGAGTTTGGTGTGTGTGCGTGCGAATTCGATGGTTCGAGCCGCGCGCTCTTGTCTGTGTAATGTCTTTGTGTGGGTTATGTTGTCCGGTCGCGATAGTTTGGTCTGGTTCAGTTTCGGTTTTGGGTCGGTATTCAGACATTCATAACTTGTGTGTTCGTCCTTGTCGTGAGCGCGCAAGAACAAGGAACCACTCAGCTTGTGCGCTTACGACAAGGACGAACACACAAGTTCTATGTTATGTGAGTGGGCGCAGTTTCGGGCTTTGCGTGAACCGTGTCCTCTCGTGTCTATGTGCACTGTTGTAGCACGCGGTTTGTGTTTTCATCGAACGCGTGCTTTCATGTTGTGTTTGGTGTTGCGCGCGCAGTTTGGTTGTCACCAGCTGCATGCCGTCTTTGCGCGTCCGCATTGGCTGCGTGTTCATGTCTTGTCACTGTTACCCCCTCCCTCCTTAAAAGCCCATGTCCCTACCCACTGAGTTCTTGCTTTCTCACGCCTGACTCTAGTTTAAACCAAACAATGAACCAGAATATTTAAATGTTGAGTAAGCAGTGGTATTTACTGCAAGATCAGCAGAGGTCAATCAGTTATGTGAAAGCTTGCAGATTGCATGTAAAGGACCAATCAGAATGCACCCTATAAAGTTTCATAAATGAACTAGATATATACCGGTAGTTCAGCTCAGATGAATTTCTGTATGATGCAGTTAACAAGAGCTATAAATGGAGAAAATGTCTTTTTTGCTTCCCTCTGAATCTGCCAACAACACTAATTTCTGTAGTTGGGGAATGTCACAATGTAAAATTCCACTGGCTTCTGCCAAATCACAAATGTTATTTGTCAAGAAGGTCAGTAGATTAGCAATGGGCATGGAGAAACTTCTCACAGTGTCAGGAATGGACAACAGAGAATGGCGCCATTTACTTGGGATTGCTGAAAAAGGCCACCTTTGGAGATATAATCCTGTTTATTGGTCAAATCTCCTGACAAGCATGAAGTCTCCCTGCTACTTTCCCCAGTAGTACTTGGTTTATCTCATAACATGTTTTCCCAGACAGCAGTGTGAGATTGACATTATGGCTTTGATTGGATTGTGGAAACAATGGCCTGTGTTTTCTGATTGGTAGCAAGCAGGGACTGTGATTACTGATTCACCTTTATCTGTATTACGTACCTTCAGATTAGTTCACTCACCTTTGCCAGTAGTGAAAAAGGCCATCGGATTTACTGGCTAATTTAATTACAGTTACTTCTGATGTAATTGCAGGAGAATAACTCTATATAAAACAGTAGTGTACTTAACAATAAAATGTAACGTCTAATATTAAAATGTAAGTTTTTATGTAACCTTCTCCCTTTAAATACTGGTCAGTTCAAGAATAATTTACACAATTTTATATTATTTATTTGAGAGAATTAAAAGAGCATTTTCATTTACTGGTTGATTTGATATGGGCTTTATAAAGTAAGAATAAGTAATGCAATACTTTTTAGAGAGAGTAATTAGTACAGTAATTAATTAAATTGTTGAAGATGTAATTAGTAGTCATTTATTAATTGCATTTTTAGAGGAACTTACCCGACACTGTAAATATAAAAAATAATTAATATTTTCTAAAAAGATTTAGTATTGTCAATAGTATTATTTATGTTTTTTTCTATTATTTAATATAATTGAATTTGTTAATTATTATTTGTAAAAAATTATTCATTAAAGCATCAGGTGATAGGTGAAAATAAAATAAAAGTCCATGAAGATGAAACAAACAGAACATATCACTGGTAGAATAGTTCTAATATTCTAGAATAGAATAGTGATTTTGTTTTTAATAAACACTAAATATAATTAATTGCATTTAAATAATTATTTGTATTTTATTATTTTATCATTTTAATTCATTATTTCATTTTCATTTTAGTAATTTAATTCAATTTAAATTAATAAAAAAAAAATTTGTGGATTTGTGGATATAAATTATTATTATTATATAATAAACTAGTTAAGTATTGTTAATGTTTAATAATTGTAAAATATTAAAATATCTATTACTATGGAAGTCTAGTGTGACTGCACTTTTAGAAAAGCAGTTACCTCATCTGAAAACTATGATTAAGCTGTAAACTGATTATGTTTATGCCATTTATCTTTTCAAATTGGTCTCTCGATCATCCGTAATAAAAGGCGGCGAGTTAAATGGATAGCATGTTAATCAGATGCTGGATTTATTCCATGACTTTCTAAGATCTCTTTTCTAAATGGAAACATGTTTTCTGACAGCTTCTTAGGCTGCTGGACATGCAATCCATCAGATCTCATCAATTATCTTTCATATTTGTCATGACCGTGAGTCTAAATCTGTACATTATTCTGTTTCGTCAGCTGTCGGAGTAAAACGGTGTCAGTGCACAAACGATAAACTTTTGAGATCACTACATGGTTTATTTACATAATTAAAAGCGGTTATTATTAGACGTATAACACTCAGAACATAATGAAATTGTTTTGTTTTTATGCACTTCGACTAATGGAGACATGTTTACTGCTTAAGCCTGGTCATGGGTTGTAAATCCAAGTTAAGATTATTAGGCCCAAACACAACAGACTGTTTGTGAGTTTGTCTAATCCCTCATGCCACACTCCTCAAGACTGTTTTACGAATGTCGCGATCTGCAAGTGCAGCAGCTGTAATCTAAATGACGTAATGCTGAATAATCCATTGCGATGTGCAGTAGACCGATATGATAGCTCTATGACAGCTACAAGAATTGATTCAGTATGTCACTGGACTCAGAGTGCAGGGAGGAACGGGCAGCTTTCCGTGCAACAACATCAATCATTCATGCCACATTAGCGCTAGGAGACAGAGTTCGTCCCTTAGAGCTCGTAAGCATCGCTGTATGACTGAGACTTGGAAAGAAAGCACAGAATAGGGAAGGAGAAATATGTTTTGTTTGCTGGAGCCTTGGAACTGTGGCTTGCTAGTTTAATAACGGAACATACTAGCTGGAGATTACTGTAAACATTACGCCTCATTCCTTTGCCACGACAACAGAGGTGCAACACCATGGTGATTCCCAGACAACAGACAGCAGTAAACAGCTATCAGGCAACCCCCTGCAGAGCTATAATGACTGACGCGTCCTAAATGGATGGTTCACCCAAAAATCATATACTCACCCTCAAGTTTTTCCAAAGCTGTACGAGTTTCTTTCTGTTGTTGAACACGAAAGAAGATGTTTTGAAGAATGTTGGTAACCAGACAGTTGATGGGATCCCATTGACTTCCATTGTAGGAAAAAAATTATATTGATAAATAAATATAAATATATACATTGTTACGCACTAAAGCAAACCTGTAGTTGTTACATTTTTATGCAGAAATGCATGTAATTGTTACATTGTTACGAGAAAACGTCTGTAATTGCTACATTGTTACACAGAACCGCCTGTAATTGTTACATTGTTACGCAGAAACACTAAAGCAAACCTGTAATTGTTACAATGTTACACAGAAACACTAAAGCAAACCTCTAACTGTTACACTGTAAGTGCAGAAATGCCTGTAATTGTTACATTATTACGCAGAAACACTAAAGCAAACCTGTAGTTGTTACGTTGTTACGCAGAAACACCTGTAATTGTTACATTATTACGCAGAAACATTAAAGCAAACCTGCAATTGTTACATTGTTTTGCAGAAACGTCTGTAATTGTTACATTGTTATGCAGAAACGGCTGTAATTTTTACATTGTTACGCAGAAACACTGAAGCAAACCTGTTACGGCAATGGGTGCCGTCAACTGTTTGGTTACCTGTTTTGGTTGTCTGTTATGATTAGCCAATGATCACATAGGCCTAAATTCACTGCTCAAAAGTAATACTTGTAGTATTTATAGTACTATAATAGTAAATTGTCTTTCATACTTCACATTTTAAGGATAATTTTTAACCAGTACATTTGTAAATCACTTTGGGTTTCCTTCATTAATAATTACATGGATTATTTGTACTTCTCATGAAAACTTTCTCTATTCTCTGCATATGTACAGGAGTTTTGTCTGAACTGAGCCTTTCTTACTCTTAGAAAACGATGACGCTCTCTAAAGACGTGCAACTCAAGCTTTTTCATCTTAACACAATTATAAGCTTTAGACTTAGAAATGTATACAAGACTTACAGATTTTGCATACAAATTTGTGCTCACTTAGTGAATGAAACCTAGTGAGTGGGTGGACAAGAGATGTAAAAGGTAAAGTTTTTCTTTTGGCTGTGCAAATGTATGAATATGTAATCTGAGGCAGATTATTATAGGTCATCTGTTGCTGATTACTCACTGTTGGATTAGCATGGATATCGCATGCTAAATATTGACATAGTATCGCTTGATACATTAGGGATGTTATAAGCTGTTAACCCTCTCAATCAATTTCAGTCATGTAGAAAGTGTGAACTCGATGGGATACATTAAAGATAAATTATAAATGGTTTTCCATTATGGTGATTCCTGTGCATTCATTGATGTGCATTAAAAAAATACAAGTGTGAGACATTGATTAACCCAGAGTAAAAGTGACTTTAAGGGCCCACTCATACAGAACTATATTTTGCATTTAAAAGTGGAATTTGAGTGCCAAATTTTTTGCAATGCCATGTCTTGTGCAAAATGTAGATCTACAAAAGATGAACTCAATGGTCAAAGACATCCATTTAGTGCATATTTACATGGAAAAACAATGTAAACGTAGTGCATGGGAATTCAAGGGTTAAGCAGAGTGTGAAAAATGCTTTGAGTTCTGTATCCTTTTCCTCTCCATTGTGACTATCTTAGACAATATAATGGGTTATATAAGACTGTGTCATTAGATCAGAGGTGCTTAACACCATATTCCAAAGAGGAAGCAATAAATCACTTCTCTTTATGATAATCTAAGTCTTTGTACTAAGAAGCCATGATTGTGACCATTTAGTTTTGAATTTTGCGGCATTACTCTTGGTAGCCCCGCCCTCAGTGAAATCCCATCAGTTGAAAGTCTTAATTTAATAGCAGTGCATTAAACATTAAATGTGTTCTGATTGGCTGTGAATGTGTGGGCTAGTTAAAGTCGGCATGAAACGGTTGCGATAGTCTTTTCTTCCTTACTGTGACGTATATCTGAGTGAAAGGGCTTTTTGAACTGTCAAATGGGAATTGATTGGATGGTTGTGGTGTGTTGTGTTGTGGTGCCTTTGCACCAGTAAAATCTGAGAAGAGAAGTGATGTCAATGCAAAAGGTAGTGAAAGTTAATATGATTAAAGATTAAGAGGACGCATGTATTTAAAAACGATGTGCACAACAACAAAAAAAGGATAATAAGCACTACAACATTCCATAAAAACAATTGTCCATTTTGATTTCATGGTATTGCATTCTGGCAGTCATCATAAAATACTGGAATAGCACGTCTGTTCCATCCTGGACATTACGGAGGAATAAACAGGAAGAAGCTGGAAAAATTAGGTCAATGGGTTTGTTGCATTGAGGGAAGGGAAGTCACTTCTTCCTGTTACTGATGTCTGTAAAGGTTATATGGGTTCTTTGGTGTCCTGCTCTGAGGAAAGAAAAAGAAAGAGTCAAAGTATGTTTGCATAACAATCCGTTCACACAGCGCAGCCTGCGAACGCCTCCAGACAGCTGCGTGGAAAATGCTTCCCAAACACCAGTGACATCTGAATAAAGACCTTCAGTTGATTATGTCAGTGCAGTTGGTGTTAAACCCACAAGCATGTGTGACAGACGTTAGCTCTGAGATTTACTCTACTATTAAATCACCGTCTTGAAGATCTCATTTACTTTAATGAGATGAATAAGAGTTTGTCTGGGTCAACCTGTTGCTAACAGACTTACTCGACGGACACATGCTACAAACAGATACGGAGGAAAGACATCGCTAATCGGTTTACTCACGATGAATGCAAAGATGAGTAAGTTCAGAAACACTGAAGCGGTTGTTCAGGACATCCTGAGGAAGGAGGGTGTGCTTTTCTAAATCAGGGAAACGAGAAAAACGCAGAGAATTCTGTATATATGACTCAACAGGGAGTAAGACAGATAATGCTTGGGTTGGTGTGTCTGTGTGTGTGTGTGTGTGTGTGTGTGTGTGTGTGTGTGTGTGTGTGTGTGTGTGTGTGTGTGTGTGTGTGTGTGTGTGTGTGTGTGTGTGTGTGTGTGTGTGTGTGTGTGTGTGTGTGTGTGTGTGTGTGTGTGTGTGTGTGTGTGTGTGTGTGTGTGTGTGTGTGCGCGCGTGCATGTCAGAAGGTCAGGATGACTAGACTTGACAGTTTTATATGTTTTGCATCATGAAAAGAAATGTATGCTCCATTTAACTAATTTATAGCATGCAATAAGTGAGCCTTTTTTGCCCTTACTATGGTAACCACAGCATTGTGGTAAGATTTTATTATTCCCTCATTATTTTAGTGCATTAATAACACAATAATAATAATAAAATCATACAATAGGAACGAATTTCAGTTTCTTTGTACTTTAAAGGCTTGGCTTCAACTAAAAAAAGAGCTATTCAACAGTTCCGCCATTATTTCTCAGGTAAAAAACAAAACAAAACAACAATTCATTGGCTAAGCAGTGACTTACAAGTTATCACAATGGGGATACTACACAACACATCCGCTTTTCAACTATAACAACTGTGAGAGAAAACTACACTATTAAGAAAACGATATTGAGCTCCGCTCAAATCATTCTCCATTCAGTGTCTTCAGTCTGAATGACGTCGCGCGGCTCTACCGAGTGGCGCTGAGCGCGTGAGGGGCGGGACTGACAGCGCCGGGAATCCTATTGTGTCTCGCGCAGCCGGTGCGCGAGGTGCTGCTGTGTGGAGCGGTGCGCGCGGCCGTTTGGAACATAAGTGGGATTTATTTCTGCGGTACTTTTGAGTCCGTACGTATGTAACAACTACCCGCTACTGGAAGCCAAAGGGTTAGTATGCGCACTGAGTATGCGTTATTCACAGGTCTGGCTCGTGTGGTGGTTTCATTTTGAAGCGCGCAGAAATGTTGCGTGTGTGAGTGTAAACAAGGCTGGGTTTATCTATCGAAACTGCAACTGTGGGCATTTGCACAATAAGGGGGGATTTATATAGAAAGCGTTTGTTCTTGCGTTGGAAAAATAGACGTGACGCCAGTTTCTCTAGACGCTTTTTAAAAGTTGGACTATTTTTAACTCTCTACCGCATGTTGCATGTAGAATAGAATAGAATCTATGCAAGTCCTAAAATAATACGTTTGTCGGTTTAACAATGTTTTACTGTGAAATGTATGAATAGCATCATTATTTATGACAAACTTGTTTTTAATTTAAAACTTTAGTTCCTTTTTATATTGGAATTATATTGCATTATGGTAATTCATATGACACTTAAGTTATTTAGATCAAATTTACTGTAGTAGTGTCATGTTGGGATGGTGTTTTTGTAGGTAACGTGCTCTATATTTACAGTATTATCGACCAACTTGAAGTCATCATTTGGCTTTCTATTGCACCTATTCTATTGCACCATTTCTATTGTTATAATCAGCGCAATTTACTGTAAGGCACCGATTTTAATAGCTCAGATAGGCAGGGATATTAACATTATAGGATGCAAGTGTGATCCTCAGTTGTAAGTCGCTTTGAATAAAAGCATCTGCTAAATGAATACATGTAAATGCAATAACATTTACAATTAGGAACTATAGAGCGAACAAATTAATTAAATAGTTGGTTATTAATAATGAGTACTCATTGCATCCACTGTGCAATTGAGGGTTAAATTGTGAAACTATCTTCAAAATGCTTCTCTGGTGCACATAGATCAACCATTAAAAGTAATCACAGATGCAATGCAAGAATGCATCCTGGGTCTTTAGATTAGAAGGGCCCTGTTATGCGTCTAGATGTATTATGACATTATCTTGACATGTTGAAACTGAAGTATTTTGTCTTTCTGGAATGTTTAAGGGTTCACGCATGTGATGGATTGTTCCATATGCGAGAATTCCATAGGAGCAGCGCATGCGGATAAACAGACTGAGCACAAGAGGAATGTGTGTGTCTACAGCTCATTCTTATGTTGTTTATTACACACACACATGCATTGATGGTTCATGCCTGGGCTATACATTACACTATGTAAACCTTCTCTCTAGTGCTTAAACACACTGTCAAATAGCTTTCTATATAGAAATATACTGCTTTAGATGGCGCATATTTACTCAAGTGTTACGTCTGTGTATGAATACTCAGTTAATGGGGCCAGTACACATCATAACCTTGACATTTGCATATTAGTGGTGGCATTTTATATCCAAAAGGAACTTAGAATAATATATCCTCAAAATGGTGTGCCTTGCGAGTTTAACTCGTACTATAATTAATTTCTCAACTGCATAAGTGCTTTTCGATGTGTCTGGAAAAACAGGCACATCAGAAAGTATGCAATGATGCAATTCAGCAGCCTAATGATGTTATTTTAAATGTACGGTAATTAGATTACTCATTTGTATATTAGCCTTATATATTCAAGATCGCTGGAGTAGATCTGTCAGCGGTGACATCGTGCTTGGCACATTATGGTTTGCTAACTGGCTCAGCCGTGCCCTGGTCATGAAGATGGGTGATTGTTGAACGCTCAGCGGGCACAAAGGGCTCTCGTTAGCCTCCTGAGTGTGTGAACTGGCACCACGATCAATGGCAACGGGCTTGTGAAAAGCCGCTTCATTATGAACACTTGAGAACTTGTCACTCACCCGCTGCGAAGCAGAGAGGAGCCGAAAGATGGACGGTGATCTCAGATCTTTAAAGCTTCTGTTTACAAAGGGGTGCTGATCCTAGAACAGCATAAATGGGTCACCTCTATGGATCTATACTCATGGGAAAAGTCTAAAGAGCCACATTAAGGTTAATGTATAGCTAGGTGATGGACAGGAGGGGAGAGAGAGCATGGGTCATCAGTTCATTTGGAGAGGAAGGTAATGAGAGTGCGCTCACAGGTCTCTAGAGTGAACTAAACTGCTGGTTAGTGCTGGCTAAAATGGTTGAAGAAAGAATCATGGAGTAATTGAAGCAGTACATAGACTCATGGTATTTGTTTGGTACTTTGACTTCATGGATTCCAGACCTTTGAACTAAACCAACTGCTTTTTTTGCCGTACTGCTCATTCTACTGTACCGATTTTTCATTTTTTACCAATTGAATCCATTTGAATGTAAAATGGCTGTTGATTTCCAAAAATATCAACAAAAGCACTTTAAAAATAGTTCGGACTACATTTATGCAAGCAGGGCTCGACATTAACACCTGCCAAACACGGGAGGATTTTTATACCCGGGTTGGAATTTATATATAAAATGCATTCAGTATATCGATACTGAAATATCTGACAGGCTTTCAATACTAATTTTCGGAAGAATAGATATACAATACCAGCTGTGCTTTCCCGCTCTCATCTCTCCGACAGACAAGTTGACATACAAACACGTCTCCCCTCACTCACCCGTTTTATTTGCTCTTGATTAATATTTTGGGTTTTATAGGGCTTGAATTTCGGCATGGGATTGCACGTATTGCGCTTAATTTGACTAATTCCTGCAGGTTTTCTCTTCGCACCCAAAGTGCACGCACATAAAGCCGCCTCCTAGTGCTAAATTTAGTTCTTTTTCGCTGCTTATTTCACTTAAACAGTCAAACACACACACTATAATGTCAAAATGCCGGTCTAGGAGAGTATTCACGTACACACAGTCAGTAGTTAAAAAAGAAAACATGTGTAACATTGTAATGGAACCGTCAGGTCTTAAAGTGACAACAGCCTAACATACCTGAATATTAAAATATCTATATGGCAGTTTTTCCCCATGGTATCGGTGTCCAAATTGTAGTCAGTGAAAATGTAACTTGGTAAAACCACTAGCCAAAGTGGCTGGTAGGCAAACAAAGTTAATATCAAACCTTGAATACTAGTCTTCAGAAGCCATATGATTATGAACTATACTATACTGTACAAACATTTGGGGTCAGTAAGAATTTTATTATTTATCAAGAATCAAAAGAAACAATAGACAATTTTAATGTCTTATTTATTTCTACCTACTGTCTATTCATCAAAGAATCCTGGAAAAATACACAAGGATTTCCACAAAAGTATTAAGCTGCACAATGTTTTCAACTGATAATAATAATGAATGATTTCTGAAGCATCATGTGACACTGAAGACAGGAGTAATGATGCTTAAAAAATCTGCTTTACCATCAAAGGAATAAGTGACATTTCAAAATATATTAAAATAGAACAAAAATAATATTTAAACAGCCTTGCTGAGCAGAAGTATCTTCCTTAAAAAAAAACATTTGAAAAATCTTGTCCCTAAAATTTGAATGATAGTGTGTCTTTTAACCTGTAACCTGTAATTGGAGCTACAATTCAGGTCTTTAGGGTTTATAATCATCCTCTCTAACCGCTGGATTGGAGAAACTGAGCTATTTTTAAATGCATGGAATCCCCTTTCCAAAGCTGTGACTGTCCTTTCATTTCGAGATCTTTTGCCTCTGATAAAGCAGCCATGCATTGCAGCTGAGAGGAATGAGCTGGCTCGCGCTTCTATACATTCTTTTCTCTCTTGATGAAACAGGTGCTTTGTTAATTGGTGAAGAGGCCTTGTTTACTGCTAGATAGACTCGTTTATGATTCATTTAGCCTCCTCTTGGTCTTCAGACCGTCTGTTCAGGCCTCTTGTGTGAGTGTGCACGTGTTATATGTGCTCAAGAGGTAGGAAGATGAGACCGCAGCAGATGGTCTGTAAACAGTGTTCTAGCCGGACCCCTGTCGAGTCTGTCTTTTGTTGCACGCATGCATTCCTATGTGAGCGGGTCGATGCATATGCCATGACACTTTAGTCTTGACTTAGGTTGCCGTTATCTTACTTTACAAAATGTATAAAACAGGTGTGGATGTCGAAACACTAGAGGAAGTTTACGAAATGTAAATGAGATTGGTTGTGCTGACTTTTAAGACTTTTCTTTGAATGCTTTTGTGTGTTTTAGTAAACGAAAATGTATCTTAATAAGTGATATGGGTAAAACTGATACATCATGTCGAAGTTTTTAAGCGTAGTAACAAAAGGTCCAAAATAGTGCAAAATTGACAGGAAAACTAATACGCAGCAATTTTGCTGCATGAAAATTTGACTAAACTTAACTATAAAATTACTTTAAAGGAAAAATGTTCTTGTTTATTGGTTCTGACTTATTTCTTCTGCTTAATTATTTTTTGGGTAAAATATTAAGTGTTCAGTAGGCAAATTTTTTATCCTTGAACATACAGGCCAGAGTTTGATCAATCAAGTGAATATCAGCAGTCGTTCTACATAAATTAAACTAATTCAAATCTGTCAAGCAAAAACAAATCTGAAAATAGGCCACAACACATTCGGTTATGCACAAAAGCTGTTACCGAACGATCAATCGCTCCATTTCGAGGTTTGCCGTGGAGAAGTCAATGGAATCCCCGCTATCGCTGTTCCTTCACCTTTCCGTTTGCTTCGCTTCTCGACAGTCTAGAAATACATTTTTCAAACTGATCTTGTTGCAGACGGAAATCGATGATCAAGACCGTGCCGAGCCCCCGGAGAACGACACAAATGAACACAATGAATAATTTAGTCAAATTATTTCTCCATTAACTCTTAAAACTCTCCCTCAGCACACGGATGTGACATGTCAGACATGTTTTTAAAGACTGGTAATCATCTTTCTCCATATGGATGAGGGGCAAAACATGATGTGTGCGGTATTGATCTGATTTTCTATTGCTTTTCTTTCTGTGAAATATGGTGCTATTTATTTGCTTAAACAATTTGAGTGGGAAAATGTCCTATCTATCTATCTATCTATCTATCTATCTATCTATCTATCTATCTATCTATCTGTCTGTCTGTCTGTCTGTCTATCTATCTATCTATCTGTCATTTAAATTGAAAAAAGTGATACTTTACGTAGAATTATGTCAATTGTTAAGACCATTAGGATATTGTGCATTTTTTGTTTTTTTTAGTGTCATTTTTCAATACTGTAATACAAAATAAATATTAAAAATATTAATGAAAAATATGAATTAATTAAATGTGAAGTATTTAGACATTTGTTATATGTCTATTTGTTATGTAATATGTAAATGTAGTAGTAATGTAGCAGTTTTAAAATAAAGTAAAAAGTCTTTCTATCAAATTGGTCACTTTCTGTGGGCTGACTCAAACGGCCCATGCCTGCTGTTCTCACAAACAGGACAGACACCTCATTCCCCAGAAGACTAAACATATGACATCACCACATATCTGCTGAGGCAAACCCATGGTCAAAAGTCTCAGGCACCTGTCAACAAACCTGTACATTTGTACATAATGGCTTTGAGTCAAGGGTTAATGACAGATCACAAAAGTGTTAGTGAGGTTTAGTACACAAAGGCATGTTCTGCCTCTCATCTTTAATGACAGGGACCTAATTGGTGTCATGGTTTTTAGAAAGGAACGTTTTGAGGGCTGAAAGTGATTTAAGCAAATGAGATTTCCCTTGACCTTGCAATTGATACTTTGTTTATGAATGATTTTTGATGGTTTAAAATTGCGTGCCGAATTTTGTTCGATTTTTTTGGTATTTTTAAATGGGAAAAAATGTTAATACTGTATCTCAAACCAACAAATGCCCATTATTTTAATTTTCTCTCTGTAGGGGGCGACAGGGAGCGAATGACATCCAACCATGAGACGTACCTACTTATGGCCAGCACACAGAATGACATGGAGGATTGGGTGAAGACCATCCGCAGGGTGATATGGGCTCCGTTTGGAGGAGGTGAGCTTCTGCAACCAGTTTGTCAGAATAGGTCAGTGTTGGATTAATGGTTATAAACAGGCTGGTCACAGTTTAACTTTGCTTTACTCACACAGCCTCAGCTTTGCTATATATTGCTATATGATATATATATATATAGTAATACCTCGGTTTACGAGCGACTTAGTATACGAGCAAATCTGTGTACGAGCATGGAGGGTCAAATCGGTGTACGAGAAATGTTTTTCCTCACCCACGCGCATTTTTGTGTGGAAAAAGTACTAACGCTCAGCATTGTCGCACGCATTTTTACTGGAAATATCCTAAACACAGCCTCTCATAACACAACCTTCACTCTGGATTATCACTTCGTTTGTTTTCTGCACTATTGTAATAAATTCACTCATTTGCACTTGAATCCTTGCTTTCCCCGCTCCCCCTCCTCCCGCCTCTCATCTGCAAGTGCATTACAGTAAATTGTCAAGTATTTTTAGTTTAATTTTCAATTATTAATTAGTATTTATATGAGATCTTAATGGTTATAATTTTAACTGCAATTAATTTAAATATTTAAAATGGGCATTTGTGTTCGTGTGGAACGAATAAATTGATTTTTAGTGCATTCTTATGGGGAAATTTGTTTTGGTGTACGAGCATTTTGTTTTACGAGCTCTCTCTTGGAACGAATTAAACTCGTAAACCGAGTTATTACTGTATGTATATATATATATATATATATATATATATATATATACTACTGTATAAGTACCAAACTCTATATCTCAGTAATATTTGAACATCAGCTTGTAATGTTAACAGCTCTATACCATACAGCAACAATTTCCATTATATCTTATAATAAAATATAAATATTAGTTAAAAGATTACAGTATAATGGTATAATGCGTGTAATGTAAAACAAATCATATTTTAAAAACACTATTTAGTATTTAGAAATTTTGTTTTATTTAAATTATATTTTTTTCATTCTTTCATTCATTTTTATTCTATTTTAATTATATCATCATTCTAGTCTAAAAGTCTTTTGAGTATTTTTTTTAATTATTACATTTCAGCAATGGTTTGGTTTAAACAAATATAAAACAATTATATCATTAGAAGCTTTCTGATTTTCTGTAGATTTTCTGTTGACACAACTCAAGTTGTATTTCTGGGTGAAAGTTTTAGCAGGTTGCATATATTTAAAGACTACAGATTTCATTTATACATCAAAAAATGCCATTAAGCCTTTGAGAGTTGTCAGTTTAATTGACTCTTGATGTGAGTGGTGTAATTGCTGTTGGTTCTCCATGTCTTTCTATCAGCTTGATAAAGTGAATTTGTTCGTTGCTGTGTGGGTGTGTTTAAAGGTGTGCTAATTTTTTCACATACAACACCATCATCATTAGACTGCCCACCTTCCAATGTTGGTTTAAAAGGTTTGTTCACCAGCCTGCAAGAGTGGCTCATCCTTGCATGGCCGTCTGAATGATCCCACTCTGTGTGGGCAGAAATCAACCATTCACAGTAATAAGCACATGTGACCCGGTCACAGTGTGGAGGGTGCCAAGTCATGTGATACAGACTGACAGCATTGAACTTGAAGAGGCATGCTGTGGATTTTACAACTTGACCTACATGATGTTGCATCAACGCTCAACTGCTGCGTTTGGCTATTTATTTTTCTTATAATAAATCAATTGTTTACTCAAAAGTTCAGTCATTTGTATTAACTGGGGCCAGCACAGTGCTTTTGTGTTTTTGTGACCGGTTTGTGAGCTCTTTAATCTCCCGGTTTGTCTCAACCTACATTTCTATGTGAACTCAATTGGTTCCCTGGATTTTGACAAATGGAGACATTGTTACAATTATGGTGGCATGTCTGTGTACAAAGCCATTCATATCTCAGTGTATTTACATATGTTTAGCCAAAGTAATTAAGATTCCTTAGGAAATGCATTTAGTGTTCACATTTGTGGTTGAGACAGTGACATTCCCTCCCACTGTCCGCTGAGTTACCTGATAGGTCAAAGGTCACAGAGTCAACCAGCATACAATATCACACGATGGGGTTCTGTGGGGTTTCACGACCACCCAGTTGCAGTGCGTGTGTGTTCTAGTCTCTTCTCCTTGACCTTTGACGTCACCGTCTCAGCTTTGATTTGAGCATGTGTGTGCAGCTGCAACAAGTTGATAATTCATAAGTCGTTGTTTATAATCATTATCAGATGTAATTAGATTTTGACTTGTTATTTTGCTCTTGCAGTGTGATTACACTTCTGTTTAATACTTTATCAGCTTGCAGAAGTGACTTTTAAGTGTCTTTGGAGTTAATGGAGTATTGACTCTCTTAGGATGACACTTCCAGTGATCCAAGAGAGATCACATATTAGTTAAAAGTTTACTTTGACTAAACAAGGAACTTTGCCATCCTACTTGTGACATGTTGTACCCATAATGCAAACTATATACATTACAAAAATGCTAAACTATTAATAATTCTGTCGAAATAGTAAGTGGAATAGTCAGTATTTCATAATAAATGTTAATTTCCTAATAAGTATATATAGCTGAAATTTAAGCCAATGAGATTTTGTTGTGGGCGGAGCTTTCCAGCATGACGTGAAGAAAATAGAGAGCATCATTGGTAGATTTTGCGACTAGTTAAAACTAAAACTAAGTGCGTCATGACTAGATAAGACACATCCAGTCCTGGTTAAGATTGTCATAGTCAAACGCAATGCTGTTAGTGTTAACTAAAACTGAGACTATTAATATTTTTCGGTAACTGAAATAAAATAGTACAAATATTACAAACATTTTTTCAAAAGTTAGAAATGTTTCACTGGCAACCTCGATGATATAGGTTGAAGTACTAAAATTGAAATTAAAATAAATAAAGCTACAGTGTAAATAAATATTAAAATAAATGTATAAAAATGGCAAAAGCACACGAAATATTGGAAGTTTAGAAAAAATTGATAAATAGACAAGATAAAAGCTAATTCAGTAATTAAATGTCACAGTTTCGTCATGTCTTTCACATCTGGGTCCCTTCTGTGTGTCTCCGATGCCCTTCCCACACCTGTCTTGTTAGTCAATTAACCTGTTTGTCTCGTCAGCTGCTTCCCATATCCTCATGTATTTATACCCTTTCGTATTCCCTTGTCTTTGCAGTTCGTTGTTCATTCGTTGTGGCTTTGTTTGATGTTCCTCCGTGTTTTCCTCCTCTTCTGTGTTTGCACAAAAGTGTGCCGTTTTGTTTATATTGAAGTTTTTTGTTTTCCGTTTTTCTAAATAAAGAGTTTCTGCATGAAACCTGTAATTCTCCTCGTCATCTGTTGATTGCCACGCTAGTGCGTGACAATAAATACTATTATAAAATAATAGTATAACAAAAAAAAATACAACTACAAAAAAAACCAAAAAATGTGCATACAGTACAATTTGTAATCACAATTGTTGTCTTTCCAAAGTTATAAGTGCTGATTATAAACAACGCAGATGACATAGTACACACTGACTCTCACAAATTGCGTAAACCCAATCCGATTAGAGCTTCTCAGGTCAAGAAAGGGACTGCCATTTTTGTATGCAGTATAAATTAAATGATTTACGTCTACTAGGGGTCTTAACCGCGAGAAGCTAATACAATCTCTTTAATGAAAACAATAATTCTCATAACCTCCTCCTACCTGTGGCGTTTTTCTGTAAAGACGAATTTGTTCAATTAAAAACCTAGAGCTCGCTTAAATGTCTATTTACTGTACTCGTTTCAGTGTTTGAGATGTTAATCCTGGCCTGAAGGCTTAGACAGAGAATATTCATTCAAAATGCATGTTTTTATTCTTCATTCAGGAAGATCAAAGAAACAATCTTTCTGTGTTTAATCTTTTCCGCCAATGAACTGGAAGACCTTCTAGGCTGAGAGTGATTTGCCCACAGCTATTGTGAAGCTTTGTGTGGAGCACCGTTGTTCAAACGTCTACCAAAAAACACAGCGGTGTGAACAGCAGGAATGAGGGCAGAAGGCTGGGAACAGCCACAACAGACGATTACACAGCTAAGAGCTTAGCAGCCTTTTCTTAACACTAACCTATAAGGGGTGGAGTGGAGGGGGGCTGTTTTGGCCCTGTCGTACTCTCTGCTCTCGAGTACAGGTCAGGTCTGAGCTTTGGATGGATGGAGTGGTTCGTCTCCTCCCCTTGGAATCCAAACCTCCTTAAAGGAGCGAAAGCACTCTACTTTCAGACGTACAGGAGAAGGGAACAGTGAAAGTACAAGGAATGGCTTTAGGGCAGTCTGACCAATCTGTGCACGAAAAGGAGACAAGATTATACGAAGAGAGGTGATCAGAGGAGAGGAGGGGAGACCAAAGAAACTGCAAGAAGAGAAGAGCTCAAAGGGTGAGAAACTGTAACGAGGGATAAAAAGAGATTAGAGAAGACCATCAGAGGCCATCAAAAAGAAGAAGAGACATCCTCAAAGGTATGAGATGAGACAGGAAGACCTAAAAGGTGCAAGACCGTAATGAGAGGAGAAGATAGAGCCGGTCTGCCAGCTGCTCTGTAGGATAAAAGCCACAGAGCAGCACAAAGAGCACTGTGTGTGAATACATGAAGTCAGCAGAAAAGCCCTGGAAGATGGCGTGAAGTTGAGTGTGTGTGTGTTTATACAGTGCTGTTAATTGCCTATTGCTTCTGTATTGTGAAGTCTAAGTCAGAGGGACAACTTAACCCAAATGTGATGTTAAAGCCCTATGCCGAGGATTCACAAACAGTTCTTACAGGAGATCCAGTCATGAGAAACCAAGGTGTAAGCCAGGAGAACTCACCGAAGGGAGAGAAAATCCATCAGGAGGTTACTTTTGGCTGGAAGTCTGTTTCATCAAACTCTTTTTATTGGAAACAAGAAACTCATGCAAGAGCTTCTGCATAAATCATTAAGAGTTGAAGCCAAGGCAATGTCTACGTTCAGTTTATTTACTTTTGTTCCCACTGTGTTTTAGGCAGATCACCGTCTCACACCTGTGTGGTTACCACAATAACAGACATTGCTTGTCTAGAGCTGCATCATAGGACATGTTTGTTCATCCAGAAAGGATCTTTGTAGAAAAGTAAAAGTAACTATACAAAACAAATCCGTTTTCTTTCAGCAGTTTGAGGTTCAGTTGAGATACAAGTGCGGATATTCTCAAATTCACAGTGTGTTCCCAAAACCTTTTCTCAAGATTTTGGTTGGAGGATAGTCTGAAATTACAAGCCGGGATTTAACATTTTTGGATGAGATTCTCGTGCCATTGTGTTTTTGTTCGGCCACAGTGTGACTGCAGGCCACGTTGGACTAATTGTTGAAGATGCTCCGAGGCAGACAGTTCGGATGCACCTTCTTGCATCCTTTATTTTACTATAGTTTCATGCACAGAAATGTCTTCCGTAAAATTAAAAGTTGCGTCAGCTTCAAACATGGTGAGTCAGATATTCTTTTGAATGTGAAAAATCAAAGAAAATGTAAAATATTGTTTCTTTCACCTATCCAACTCATTTTTTCTCCATCAGCTCAGACAGGAAAGGGCAGTAAATCCTTTCCTGTCTTCTTGGTTTAGCTGAATTTGTACCATCTCGTACCCCATGTCTGAGTCCGGAGACCCGGAAAGCGCCACCGATCCAAAGCTTCCAGGAAGTCTGACCTAATCCCCGCTCATATGCATGCCACATGTGAATCACGCTTGTTTTCAGCCTGACTGATGTAGACAAAAGAACAGGACAGGAGAGGAAGTGTGCGATTTTCTTCTCCCAGAGCATGACATGAAAGAATAGCTTAAATCAGGCTTCTTCAGCAGCTTTTTCCTCACTTCTATGAGGCTTTTATGTCTCTGATACAGGAGTAGAGGGATCATTCTATATTTCCAATTGAGTTAAAACTCATTTTTAAGGCTCCAAAAGATCTGCCAGATAGCTCAAAGAGTTATTACCCATAACAATATTACAATAGCACACCAATTGGAAACATTCACATTTAATTTAGGCCTGTAAATTCAATGCATTAGTAAGAAAAAAATAAATTGAGATTGTTAAATATTAAATTAAAAATAAAATGCAGAGCAAAAGTGCAACATCTTTTAATAATACTCATTTTGGGGTCCTAATATTGATTTATGAGATTAATTAATGGGCATACATAAGTCGCTAGATTATCATTTTGAATCTATGAATAAATTTTATATATATATATATATATATATATAAACTTGGACCAGTTGATGACTAGCTTTGACCAATTCGAAAGAATTTTTCCGTAGGGATGTCAAATTCAGCAGAATTATCCTATATGTTGGCTTATCTGGTCCTCATGAACTATGCGCTTGTATTCCAGGAATTTTTGGTCAGAAGTTGGAAGAGACAGTTCGATACGAACGACGTTATGGCAACAAAATGGCTCCCATGCTGGTGGAGCAGTGTGTGGACTTCATCCGCTGCTGGGGTCTACGGGAGGAAGGGCTCTTCCGTTTGCCTGGACAAGCCAACCTCGTTAAAGAGCTTCAGGATGCTTTCGACTGTGGAGAGAAGCCGTCTTTCGACTGGTACTAGTTCTAAATACTATTATAGTTTCTGTTATGAATATGACGTGAATCTGTATGAATGCAGGCATGTGCAACTGTAAATCTTCTAAACGTCTCAATCTGATCAGTCCATATTTTCTGTATTATCTGTCTTGCCTTCCTTGTCGTCTTTTTCCAGTGTTTCTTTGAGAAATGTAAATACAACAGTCATTGAGGATTTTTTGGTTGGAAATAGGTGGACTGGGAGCTAAAATATAATGCATGTAACTGAATGAAAGTTGGTTTGATGCTGGTCTAGCTGTAATTTTAGCCATCATGGTCTTTCTGGTGAAGCTGGTTGACCAAAACACGATGTGCTGGTGATTCCTGGGGCTCAAACAGTAGAGTGTGATGCTAGCAACACTAAGGTCATGGATTTGATTGCAAGAGAATGCATGAACTTCTGCACTACTGTTCAAAAGATTGGGATAAGTAAGATTAAAAAAAATCTTTAGAGGATGCATTAAATTGATAAAAAATGACAGTAAATACTTTTATAATGTTAAAATTCTGTTCTTTTAAAATTAGTATTTATTAAAGAATCCTGAAATAAAATATATCTCAGTTTCCATAAAAATATTAAGCAGTGCAAATAACAAATGTTTGCAAATCACCATATCATGTGACACCGATGACTAATAATGGTATAAATACAGCTTTCAAAACCATAAAAACATTCCAAAAAATCTTACCAAACATGCAGTTAAACATTTAGAAATTATTTGGATAACCATATCTTCTAAATGCATGAATATAAATGGTGACCTCTTTTTCAAATTCCATAGCTTTTAAATAATGAATGAACTGAGTTCTAATTAAATGGATTATAAAAGTTTTTTTTTTTAAGTGAAAATCAGAGTATAAAGATGCAATTGACAGCTTTGTCTAGACTAGAGCCTATGAAGCTTGTTCTGCATACTTTCACTTCATGATAAATTAGTGTGCCATCTTTTGGCTTTACGCTTGATCAGATTGATTTGCTTTCTTCTCAGATGTCTGTCATTACAATGAAGCAGAACCTAATTCTGGAATATTCATCCACAAATTTGCATTTTAAGGATGACAAAATCGTCCATTTTAACAACACCAAGTTTTTATGTAGTCTTTTTCTCCATTTATTTGATTATCATTTTCCATTTAGTATAGATATTTATCCAATATTAGACTGAAAGTGCATTAATTTGATCATTTTGTACATTAAAATGTTGACTGTGGACACTTTCTCTCGCACTTCCATGATACTAAATGCTGCAGATAACACCAGCAGCTGTTTTCCTGTTACCTTACAGCCTGATTTTAGCGATGGCTGTCAGGAAGAGACACGACAGAGAAAGCACACTGCATATTTAACACCGTTCATATTTAGATCTAACTGGTGTCTGAAGCAAAGGTGATAATTATAACTGGTCATTGCACAGAAAATACATTTGGCGGTTACATTATACATATGCCTGCTATTCCTGTATAGCCCACCCAGGAAGTGTCAATAAATCCAGCGTGTTATGGCGCTGTCTCAAGCCCAGGTCAGTGACGTGCTAGTATTTGCTTTGATTTAGTACCAACTTCCTGTTACTCATCATTAGATACACTGGGATACCAGTACACAGATGTTCACATAGTCTATCATAGAGTGTGTTCATACTTATAGTTTGATTCTTTTATTTATTTTAGTTTGGATCAAAAGAGAAAATTATACATTTAGTCCTGGTTCACTTAGCTTTCACACTGTCACTTTTAATAGATAGATAGTTTATTGTCATTTCACATGTACGAGTACAGTATAACGAAATTAAACTTGGAGCAAGTCTCCTAGCCTAGCAAGCGTTAGCAAGCGTTACATAGCACAGACATGACATACACGGTACATGCGGTTCGCATGATGGGATTTTTTGCATGGATTGGGAGGAGGAGATAGATAAGGATAGGCAGACGGATGGATGGGGGCGGGTTTGTATGGTGTATCTGAGAGTCTGAGATTGTGATGAGAAGGTGTGGATGTAGCCAAAGCTGCAGATGTTGACTAGCTCAGTTTCTATGTTTTTGTCCTTGAAGGGAGATAAGAGTGCACTGGAGATAGTAGACTGGCTGAAACAGGTTGGATTCCCAATATTAATGCGGAACATAACGATGCAAAACAAAAAGCTTGTTTGGAAACGGACCGAAACCCACTTTTTCAGGGGTTTCGGGCCACTTGTTTGGTGCGAACCAAGGTTTGGATGGTAGTGTTATTTAAATGGACACACTTATTCAAATGGACCGCACTAACAGAGCAGTCGCACCAGGGTTTGTTTTAATCAAATCAAACCTGCCACTTTAATGTTAATATGTCTACAATGATTTTCCATCATTCTCTGCAGTAACACAGACGTTCACACCGTGGCATCCTTGTTGAAGCTGTACTTGAGAGAGCTGCCTGAGCCGGTCATCCCGTTCTGTAAATATGAAGAGTTTCTGGCCTGCACCAAACTCCTCAGCAAAGACCAGGATGAAGTGAGTCACCTCATAACACATTTCATCAAATAAATTAGTCAAATAAATACAGTTACAGTAAGATTTTGTAATGTTGAAAGAAGTCTATTTGGGTCATGGCTGCATTTGTTTGATCAAAAATAACACAAAATATATGATGATCAAATTGTCACAGTCTTGTCGCGTCTTTCACATCTGGGTCCCTTCTGTGTATCTCCGTGGCCCTTCCTACACCTGTCCTGTTAATGAATTACCCTGTTACCCTTCTTCTTGTATAAATTCCTCTCGTGTTTCCTTTGTCCTTGTCGGTTATTGTCACTGTTAAGTGGTTGTTTCGAGTGTGTGGATGTTTCTCTCTGTGTCTCCGTGTTCTCCACGTTCTGCACTAATGAGTGCCGTTTTTGTTCTTATTTAAAGTGTTTTGTTTCCCTTTTATTTAATAAAGAGAATTTAAGTTTAAACCAGCTGATTCCTTCTGCGTTTCTCCGCATCGCAGAGCATAAGTGTAACACAAATATGCTGATTTGCTGCTCAATAAACATTTTAAATTATTATCAATGTTGAATACAGTTGTGCTGCTTAATATTTTTGTGGAAACTATTTTTTCAAGATTCTTTGATGAATAGAAAGTTCAAAAGCACAGAAGTTGATTTGCAACAGAAATGTTTAAATTGGGATTTTTTTGTTTTTTTGTCTTGCTTAATTGTTTCTATACTATTAAATCAACCTAGGAGTTTAGCACTGATTTTGCTATTGTATAACGCTTGATTTAACAAACTGAATAAAAAGGAAGGGATGTTATCTTTTTCATAATGAGCTTGTAGACTCCTGGTATTGATGACCTCTTTAGTACCGTTCCTCTTGCTATTTCTCCTTTCTGTTTGAGTTTGGTTCCCACCAGCAGCCTAAGAGAATGGCATATGAATCATCACATTATTCTCCTGCAAGCGTCTTTCATCTTGCATACATCCATTCCTTATTTTCGCTGAGCCTGAAGAAGAATAGGTTGACCCTGAGGACCTGAAACAACCTCAGACTGACTTTCAAGTTAAACTTTACCTTGTGTAAATCACCAGCACGTCCAGCCAGGGGCTTTAAAGGATAGAATCAAAGTGCACAATGAGGTCTTGGAACATTGAATTTAATTTACTGCCCCAAGGTTTTGAACAAGATTTGTACCGGTGAGAATACAGTGCACACAAAGGATCGTGGTACAATGTCAGATAAAGCAGAAGGCTGTACAGGATCCACTTGTTTTTTGAGAAATAGTTTACACATTTGGTGCATTTTCATCAGAGAGAGCCTGCAGGGAAAAGATATATCGACCATGATAAAAACAGGTCTGAGATGGAACGCATCATTAAATCTAGACCGTCATCAATTGTTAAACTCATTAACCCATGCCTAGATAGATAGCATAGTAATAACTAAATAAATTGCAATATGAATATTTAAAGCCAATTAGGAAGAGTTCAACAGACTTTTAAAAGCAATGAGACAGGTTAAAATGTCTTTGGATTCAGTACGTCTTTAAATTATGTATATAAGTCTAGATCATTTAAGATGTAATTACGGAAATCAGTTTAAACAAATTATTTTTTTCTTCTTGTTTTATCCAGGGAATGAAGGAATTAAGAAGGCAAGTAGAAGGTCTACCTCCGGTGAACTACAATCTGCTTAAATACATATGCAAGTAGGTGATTTCTATTCTATTCAGACTCATCACATTATGTATTAGTGATGGGAATTTTTCAGATTACATTGTTACGCTTAAATATATGGCAAAAAATTACTCTCTTATAAGTGAATTAAAGAAAAATTGACTTAACAGATTTGTTTAATCAATGCACTCAAGAGCAAAAAATAAAGGAGAAACATCACTCTTGCTTATTTAAATAAAGATTGTTATGTTATGTTTTTTTATTTAATTTTTTATTACGAAGCCCCACATGCGGACAAAAAAAGAAAGAAAGAAGAAGAAGAAAAAAAAAAAAAAAAAAAAAAAAAATTATATATATATATATATATATATATATATATATATATCCGCATGTGGGGCTCTGTAAATAAAAATAAATAATAATAAATAATCTCCAATATACATATCCAGGCCACAAATTAAGAATTTGTTTCTTGAATTAGTAAATCGTGACCACAGATTAAAAATTAATACCCTCAAGTTATTAATTTTTCCCTCTATTTAGTAAATTGTGGCCATGTTTGACAGTGTTAGTTCCCTCGTTTTGACTGACCAGGAGAAACATCACTCTTGCTTATTTAAGGCATATTTTTTTATTATTACGGAGCTCCACATGCGAACAAAAAAAGAAAGAAAGAAGAAAAAAATTATATATATATATATATATATATATATATATATATATCCACATGTGGGGCTCTGTAAATAAAAAATAAATAAATAAATAAATAAATAATCTCCAATATACATATCCAGGCCACAAATTAATAATTTGTTACTTGATTTAGTAAATCGTGACCACAGATTAAAAATTAATTCCCTCAAGTTATTAATTTTTCCCTCTATTTAGTAAATTGTGGCCATGTTTGACAGTGTTAGTTCCCTCGTTTTGACTGACCTAAAACAAGGGAATAAAGTATTACAATGTGGCCATGATTTAGTAAAACGACGGAACAAATTATCAATTTGTGGAAACATTAATTCTTAAAACATTAATAAATTATTAATTCTATATCTGTAAAAATGATATTAAATAATCTTAATTTTGTTTGCAACAATCAAGTTTCTTTAAGTTAATCATGTGGTAATGGCTATTTTTAAATGGTGTAAAAAACAAAATATGCAATGATATAAATTTTGGGTTATAATTTTGCTCAACACTTTTCAGTTACTATTATATTTTTATGTATTTACATATTTACTTAATTTTATTAATGTATTTTGTTACACATTCAACTTTGTACATTTATTAGCAGAAATCTCAGTTCTAATATTAAGACCCTTCTTTCTTTGGTTATAGGTTTTTGGATGAAGTTCAGTCCTACTCAGGTGTGAATAAAATGAGCGTACAGAATCTGGCTACGGTCTTTGGGCCAAATATTCTGAGGCCAAAGGTTGAAGACCCGGTGACTATAATGGAAGGTAGGTCTTTTTGTCCTTGTCTCTCAATTCAGACTGCTCTAAATCGTGATTATTTGAGTATTTAGGCAATCTGTTCATCCTGTGTTCAGGCACAGTTCTGGTCCAGCAGTTGATGGCCGTTCTGATTGGCCGGCATGATGTTCTTTTCCCACCTGAAGAGGACCATACTAGCACCCTGGAACTGGTTAATAATAACAATAATGAGACGCAGAAACGGCCTACAAATGGTCAGCTACAAAACAAAGAGAACAATAACACCGGTGGGGTGGGACAGTGCACCTGGGGTGCACCCGAATCACCCACCCGGGCACCTCTGGACAATGGCTCTCCCCGGTCGGGCAGCCCACGAAATGGCTTTACGGGACAGCGATTCGAGGTGACCCGCAGTCCCCCACTGTCAGTGAAAAAGAACCCGGCTTTCAGCAAAGGCAGTGGGATTGTCACTAACGGATCGTTCAGCTCATCGTCATCATCCTCGGGTGACGCCAATCAGGAAAAGAGTCAGACTCTACCTAATATGGGCACCCTGCATGCCCGGCGGACGGGTGCTATAAAGGGCTCGGGCACTAAGATGGGGGTACAGAATGGTGTCGTTCGAATGGGCGTATCCAGCACTGACATGACGAATGGGACTCTGAATATGCGGAATGGACTCTGGGTGCCCAATGGTCACGTTACAATGCGCGAGACGAAAAGTCGAGACGCTGAGCACCAGCAAAACCGCCTGTCCACATACGACAACGTCCATATCCATCAGCAACAGACGACGCAGCCCAGTCTGAGCAGCAGCTGTGAGGACAAACAGAGTGTGGATAGCGCCACATGGTCCACCTCGTCTTGCGAGATCTCTCTACCGGAAAACTCAACCTCCTGCCGCTCCTCTACGACCACGTGCCCAGAGCAAGACTTCTTTGGCAACAACTTTGAGGACCCTTTATTGGATGGGCCAGTACAGGAGGACAACGGACTGGCGGCGGAAGACAGGGAGCAGCGAACCAGTATTGGAGGAGGCCAGGGAAGCAGAGGAACCAGCAGCAGCGATAACAGTGAAACGTTTGCCATCACAAATGGACCGACCAACCACAGTGCACTGCACAGCCTGGTGGCCAGCCTCAAACAGGAAATGCTAAAGCAGAAGAATGAATACGAGGCCAGGGTCAAGAGGTGAGAAAATATGAGCTTAAAATTAGCTTTTGACTTAAAACTAATGGTACCAGGCTAGTCTTTGCCTTTGAGCTTGTCTTTATAGGTAGGAAAGAACGTAAACATGAGTTTTTTTGACAGTTTTAATGAAATTGAAAATTAAAACAAATTTGATAAAAACAAATGACAAATCTTATTTCATTGTTCACCCTCAACCTACATTCCTCTCTTTCTTTTGTGGAAATAACGTCAGTGATGAGAGATGCTACAACAAGTCATTTTCCATCTACCAAATTTTATTTAAAAAATTATATAAATGGTGTAGGGAAAACACCAATAATCAATGAAGGAAACCAAAATAAAAAAACTATTATAAATAAATATATGTGTATATATACAGTGTATATAAACATTTAAATATGGTTTTGACTTCCCTGTTGCTGTTTTGCATAATTTATCAGTGCAAAAAAAAAATCCGTCATATTGGTTTTTTTTTTTTAAAGGAATTTAAGGAGAGTACTGTAATTGGCCAATGGAATAAAATAATAATAATTAAAAGAATATTATTTACTTTATTAAGTGGGAAATACATTTTAAAAGTGACTTTTCACTTTCACTGTTCTGTTCTCTTCTAGTCGCTTTGGATAAAAGCGTCTGCTAAAATTAATAAATAAATGTTCTACGCACTGGTGGGTCTTTTGTGTAAATTAAGTTATCTTGGATAGAAATATAACTTGTAATTTCAAGCCTGATGTGATGCATTTAGATGCAGCATATTTGCATTCACATGGATTTCTGGCAGAGCACAAGAATTTTAATGATTAATGTTTGAAATTATTGCATTTGTTCTTTTTGGAGTATTTTTTGAAAACTGTGCTTCATGATAGAATAAACCAGTGTCTCATTAAGCTATCACAATATTAAAATGTGTATTCACCCACCCTTTCCCATCATCCCTGTAGTCTGGAGCATCGGAATCAAGAGTTGGAGACTGTGATGGCAAATCTACATGAAGAGCTGGACCAGGAGAAGAAAAAATACACCATGGTGGAGATCAAGCTGAGGAACGCTGAGCGAGCCAAGGACGATGCAGAAAAGAGAAACGAGATGTTGCAGAAGGAGATGGAGCAGTTCTTCTCCACCTTCGGAGACCTGACCGCAGATCCGCGACGACCCGACAGAGCCAACACCATCTGGATCCAGTGAGCCGTTTCATCCACGCTTGTGTACCATTAACATTACACTGAGTGGGCTGTGCTCTGACAGTACATGACTAAATCAACCTTCACCGCATCTCCTCAGATGTTCGTTCAATGCAAAAGTTTGCCGCGGCTGAGCAAAGCACATTGAGACACATTTTCAGAGCTGATTGTGGACCAGTTCTCTGAGATTGCTGTTGGACTGAACCGGTTGAATTCATGAAGGAGGATGATGGGATGATGCAGCTTAGATGTTAAGCTGAAAGATGTCATGATGAGTGTCAAAGCAAAAGAAGGGGATATGACAGAAAATGAGTGTCAAACAGAAAGTTTATGGATTCTGACTCTAAATAATGATAGAAAACCTTTGCTCTAAAGTAAACAGTAAGATAAATTGTTGGCTGTTACAATTGAATGTGAAAGAATGAATGAATTATGAGAATGAACAGTGAGTCTTAGATGATGGGAAACTCCTGAAGGATGACAGAACCTCAAATGTCACTCGTATTTCTTCTTGTGGTCCAATCAAACGTGTCCTTGAGCTGTCATGTATCCTCTTGTGTATATAAAGGAGAAACCATGTTAAAAATTCCACGGTGAAAAACAAATGTCTGTATAAATGCAAATTAATGTTTAATGTACGTACTGATATTTAAACAGAATTCTCAATGTGTTACATATACATTTTATATCAAGGCTTTTCCTTGCACTTAAGCATAAGAGTTGCTGTTGTTTTCGGTATGGTACGAATATGAGATGTGGTGAACATCATTTGAATATTATTCAGTCTTGCCTGTTGCTTTTTTTGCGTAAATTTATCACTGCAAATAAACATTTCTTCATCCGTATTAAAGTTAATTCCCTTTTTAAGCATAAACAATTTGGGGAGGTTTTTACTTTAAAAAAATACATCTTTTGGCCAGTCACACAAAAAATAAGTTATATATATGAAATAAAATGTCTCAGATAAAGTTAAAGGGTTTTATGTTTTTTTTTTGTATTGGGAAAAGAGAAAAATACTGATGGAGAACGTGTTTTTTTTTTTGCAGTGCATCATAATCAACAGCGCTCCCCATACGACCAAAACCAGTAGACAAGGAAACGTGTAAATACTTGTGAATACAGGGCAAATGCTCAGCCTGTCTTTGTCATTTGTGCCTGTCGCACATCATTTGCTTTCAGCGGTGCTAGACGAGAGGAAGTCTTTTAAAATGAAGATTAAAGACTTGACAATTCAAACCCAATGGGGTTTGTTCTTCTCTCGGACCACGTGTCAGTGCGTTTGGGGTCATTTGCCTTGTCACAGCTGTCCATGCTTCTACTGTAGCTTGATGCATTCAGTGAAATGCAATGAAATTAAATTATGTGACCTCATTTAAACTGTCTTAAATTGTCTGGTGTTATTGTATCTGTCGCTGGGGCCGACCACACATGAAATCTGTGGGTGGTCTGATGTGAACAACCACAAAATGAACATTATGAATCAATACAACAAATTCTGACACTAGTTACCAACATTTTGTGTTATTTATTTATTTTTTATTTTACCAGGAATAATCTCTTCTACTAGGAAGTCCTGGTTAAAATGGAAGCACAAGTTTCACATTAAACATATTACATGAATTACATTAAACAAAACCATATGATTTTATGGTAGTACTTATAATAAAAAATAAATAAAAATCTAAACATTATATGAAAGGTTACATAAAACTTACACATTTCATTCAGGTAGGAGTAAAAGATTTCTAAAAAAAATATGTAAAGATGGGAGTGCTTCTAACATCATACTCTGCATTTAAAAGCATAAGAGGAACAGGCAGTTTTGCCAAACTCTGGATATAATCTAAGAACAGTTCAACGTAATTTAGAAGAAGATCTAGTCCTGTAATTACAAGCATAGTATGATAAGAGATTAGAAATTTTATTTAAAAAAATATTATATTATAAAAGCTGGCAGTTTACCTAATAATAAATTAGCAATAAAGGCAGCATGTGCATTTTTCTCCCTTGGTCCAAGGAATACCGTGTCTCTAAGCTTCATTCAGTTAACTTCAAAAACTATTTTTTATATTTTAAATAAAAAAATACTGATTTGAAATGACATGAAGTTGATTAAATGGCAATTGTTTGTTTGTTTTGTGTGTGTGCTTGTGTAGAATTCAGAAACCCGCGTTGTTAGCGACACCAGTAAGTGAGCGACACCTGTTAAGTGAACTGCAGCCAGCAATTTAATGCTCATGCTCGTGCGCGCGTCCGCGTATTAAACAGATTGAAAGTGTCAAGGCCTAGATATCGCAGTGAAGTTCTTATTCGTTTCATTGCTGGAAAAAAAACATTTGGCGATATTTCCTACTTTTAACGACTCCGCCCACGCTACAGCGAGCAAAGTTTAGATGAATATGTAAATGTGCCGCGCGCCGCGCGTTCCTCTCAACGACAAAACAAACACATGACGGCGAGTACGTGACATCATGTGATCATTGCGATGTGGATATGTTTGCAGCAGCTCTGCAGTTCACCGGCATCATAACGACAGATGAGGTAAGTGAAATTACACGGTTATGATGTAAAGTATATTTGAGACTGTAGACTATATAGGTTCCTTTCTTTGCGTTACACGTTGACATTACAGTACAAAATGACACGTGTCATAGAACGGAAGTGAGGCTCTTGGAAACGCGCGAAAACATAATATTCTTTTGTTTTTCCCGCCAGTCCCTCACATAAAACGTCCCTGTCCCTCACACTAAAATCGGTCTACAGCGGGAGTGCCCAATTCTGTTCCTGTAGAATAGGAGTGCTCACCTGGTCTACAGTTTTCATAGTTAGGCTACTTTGTTACATTGTAAGAAAAGTAATGCGTTATGTTACTTTTGCGTTACTTTTTCTGGTATCAGGGCTTGTTTGTTTGATTCAGGAGTGCCTAATACATCGATCGCAAAGGGGTAGATGGGTAGATCGTATGGAATTAACAAAGTTGGCATCAGCCCATCATCCGTCCTCACTATGAAATGTCACTTGATTGACGTACAGGGCAGCCAGTCTGACATCTGACCTTTTCTGACACATGGGTCAACGCGCATGCGCAGAACAGCGTCAAGTGCTGAAAAACTCTAGCGAGAAAGCCTCCAATTTATTTCTTAAGTTCTTAAACTTAAGAAAGGGTATGAAAATGAGTGGGGGTGCTGGACAAAGAAAGAAGTCAAAAACGTACCACTTTCATACGGATTGGGAGGTGGACTTTTGTTCACCATGTCATTTTCGAAGTGCGGTTGCCTCATCTCAGTGGGTGGGTCGGTCTGTCATCTCAGTACCGAAGAAGGGAAACGTGGAGCGGCATTTTTAGATTGTTCGTGAAAACTTTGAAAAGCGAACTGAGAAGAAGGAACTAAAATCTCAGTTGTCCGGACAGCAGTCATTTTTCTCACAGCTAACTTCAAAAGCAAAGGCAGCCACTGAAGTACAGAGTTGTGTTGTGCAATATGGGTTCATGTAGTCATGCAAGCCATACCAACATATATTGTGTATATAAAGAGTTCTCAATATATTCATAAATAAATATATGTTTTGTATTTTTATAGTGGGTAGATCATTTTGACTTGGTCATTTTATAAGCAGCTCACAAGCCAAAAACGTGTGGGCACCCCTGGTGTGATTGTTTCTTAATAACAGAAAAGTTAAATTTTCTAAATGAAACGATCATTTTACACTAAAATTTAAATAATTTGGAAGGAAATGCAGATTTTCGTGTGTACAGTAGAGCTCAAACAAACCGTTCAGCTGCTGTCATTCTGGGTCACAGGAGAAGAAAGTTCAACACTTCAATAAAAATCTGAAGAAGTTTTAAATTGAGATTAAATGCACATAAATATTTGTTTTTTAACATTTATTTATTGTAGGTTTGTGTAGAATTGTGATTTTTAAATTTCACAGATTTTATTCATTTTGAGGAACACTGAATATTTGGTTGTGCAAGTAAGAAGAGTAAAAAAAACACACATTTAGTCTAGAACCACAATAACCATCAAGTTCACACAGAACAACTCTGCATTTACGATTTTTCTCAAAATGGGGACAGAAGTGTCAGTCAAGAAATGGGAAAAATGTCATTTGCATTACCGTATTTTCCAGCATGTAACCCGCGGGTTATATCAGATTTTACAAACCCCGCCGGCGTTTGTACCGGCAGTTTTTTACACACAGCCCGCGGGCTATATGAGGGTGCGGATTATATGCAGGAAAATACGGTACTTATTTGAAAAAGTAACTCTGATTTTACTTTTCTGATCTTACTTTACTAGTTACTTGAAAAAGTAATCTGATTACCTAACTCGAGTTACACTGTTCATAGGAAGTTGGGGAAGGTCTTGTTTTTTTAAAGGTTCATTACAAGCTGTTAACACTTTGGCAATAAAAAGCGATTGATACGTGAAAACTCGTACATATAGACCCTTTAACTTTGCTACAGACCTGTAACCCTGCCCTGGTGCACTCTGGGGATTAACATCCTTGTCATTTTTCCCCAGTAAGGGTCCGTTTGAATTTAAAGATCCCATAATGTATTTCACCCTGAACCTATTAGAAGACACACCAGGGGGCCTGCGCTCTCCATCCCCACACCAGCGGCTCATAGAGGGAGTCTGGCTCACACACTCTGCACCTTTCTTCACTGGATAATAGGCTTAAAGCAGTCGGACAAAGTAAACGCAGCCCACAAATTCCATTCTGAGCTACAGGCGACAGAATGGAGCGGAATCCGGGAATATTTTCACGCCGAGCTTGATCTGAAGAATACAAACCTCTGGAAGCTGGAGAGAAACGCAGATAATAGAGCGCTTCTCATGCAGGGATCGGCCTTTGTTTGGTGATTCGGGTTTTGTTCCGTTTTATAGAACCAAACCAAATGAGATGGAAGTCCACTGTAAGTTACAGAGCTATTGAGATGATAAATATGCTCCAGTCAAGTGTGTGTGTGTGTGGGCATGGTATTCCCTACGTTATGGGGACCAAATGTTACCACAAGTATAGTAAAACCAGTTCATGTTGACCTTGTGGGGACATTGTTTTGTCCCCATGAGGAAACGAGCTTAAGTCATACCAAGTGATGTTTTTGAAAATCTAAGATAGCAGACAGTTTTCTGTGATGGGTAGGGTTAGTGTAAGGGGATCAAATTCGTAGTTTGTAAAATATAAAAACCATTACGTGTATAGACTGTCCCCATAAAACATTGAGACCCAGTGTGTGAGAGAGAGAGAGGAATCTGATACGGAGTTGAACTGTACAGTAACCACCATTAACCCTATGAAGTTTACTGTATATTATAGAACTGCACATTTCTAAGGCGTCTAAATGATCAAAACTTTTTTGTTTTACACAATCTACTATACATGCCTTCTGGTAGATACTTTTTAAGCAAGTAAAAAGCTTTTCAGTGTAAAAACACCCCTTTTCAGGTCGTGATGCATGTCTTTTTGCTGTGATATTTTTGGTGAATTTGGTGAATAACCTGTATATTGCTAGTACATTTGCATACATGTATTCATTTAGCAGACACTTTTATCCAAAGCCACTTACAATTTGAGGAAAACGGAAAGCGATTCATCATGAAGATACGAAAGTACACTAGAGTGCTTTCAATACAAAGTTTCAAACATTACACATAGTATAAGCCTGGAGAATAGAGGATTTTTTGTTTGTTTAATAAATGTAGTTGAGGTGGTGTGTGTGTTTCATGTTATGTTATGTGCTCATTATAAGGTGAGTTTTTTGCAGTCTTTTGAATATTGCCAAGGATTCTGCATTCCGGATGAAGGCAAAGTAATATTTCTAAACAAGCACTTACTATACTGAAGTAACTTGGGTTAACTTGATTATCCATAAGTAATTGAAAAATCATGTTAAAATGCAAGTATCAAATATGATGGGTTAGGCTTTTGAGAAAAAGTTTTTGTTCATCTCCTGATCGTTATTGTATTGCACATACAATACAAGCTTCTGAATGAAATTGAGGTGTTGTTTTCCCCTCTTCAAATATGAGCTACATATTCTCATTTATATATAAACCATGAAGAATAACGCTCAGAAAACACTTTTTACTTTGATTTTTTTTTTCTGACTTCAGGCTTTACAGGGTTAAATGGTTGCTTTTGCAAACAAATGCTTTGAGTTTTTCTCACAATGAATTTCATTTTTCATTTTTGCTAGTCACTTTTAAATCGTCTGGGTGTCAAGGTGATTTATAGTGGCTGAAATCAGTTCACGTCAAGTTCACACAGGTGTTCAAGCTGAATTATTTTATCATTTAAAACGTTAAATCATTTTTTGAAATGTTTAGCTTGAAGCAGTCCAAACAGAGTTCACACTCTTTCTGTATGAAGAATTCCCATGGTCTTTCCAGTCACTTTTGAATACCGGATAAGAATTTAAAGAAGAAATCTGCAATGAATCATTCAGAACTATTTGTGAACCCGTCTTACAGAATCATTGAAAAGTATGAAGTCGAAAAAACTATTTTCTCATGATTTAGGCATCACTGTTACATTAAATTTAACTCCACTCGTCTATATGAATAAATATTAGATCAAGGTGGTTAAAAATGCGGATTTATTACAGAAACAAATTTATTTTTTATAATATATGATTATCTTAATTTCTGCAACATCAACAAAAAAAGCATAATTAATGTTTTTGTTTTCTTTCATCATTGTTGGGTTTGGGTCACACTCTTGTACACAACCCAATTTTGGTTTCTCACAATTTCAAACTAAATACAAGATCTCATGAAACATCTTTAATGTAATTGCATGTTAAATTAAGTGTTAAATATCTTAATGTTTCAGTTATAAAAAGTTTAGAATGATGTTCAGTTATTCAATTAATAGACTTGTCATTAATATCATTATCAATTAATTAACAGAAGGTCATGTGGTATCTAATAATAATTTAGAAAGCATCTTGCTGTTAATGCAATTATTAGGCAAGCAGTTTATGACATATTAATTGAGCAACAACATGGAATATTCATACTTTTTCAAGTAAACCACTGTTGTCAGAAAAGGTCCTTTAAAAATGCGAAAGACTCCTATTGTAGCACCTCTAGACTTTCCCACATCATTATTACCTGCAGTAACACCCATATAAATGGCTACCAGTCACCATTTCTAGTCTAGCTTACATTAAAATACATACAAGGCATGCAAATCCAAGAGCAGACAATTCATTTCAAGGTCAAAGGAGTTTATTTTCAGTCACATACAGATATTTATATTACATACACAGTACCTTTAAAATGTTGGGTGCTAACAGCAATTCAAAGTGCTGTTTAAATCTGTCGTTTTTATTTTTGTATTTTTTTTTTTCCAAACCATCTCATCTTATCTTGCATTTGAATAATTTGATTTGAACAACAGCCTGGAGCAGGTGGTGTGAAAATGGTGTTAGATGTCAAAAAGAACCACAGCCTCCATGTTAATAAACTCTCAACAGAATGGCTCACTGACAGTATGGAGAGAGAAAGAGGCTTAAAAATACCATCTTGAGTCCAAAACCATAAGACTTGATTGAGTTGAACATCACCATGAGACTCATAACATTAACTAGTACACAATGTGAATTCATGGTTAGAAAAACAATTCATTGTTCATCAACACTTAAGACTTTTGTTATTGCACAACTGTGATCTATGACATTGAATAAGCTTAGAAAGACAAAAAAAATTATAATAAAAGGAAAGAGAAGAGAAAGAAAAGGGAAAACAAACTGAAGATGGAAAAAGGAAGGAAAGAAAAGATGAATGGAAAGGAAACAAAAAGCAAGAAATTGAAGGAAGGGAGGAAGTACGGAAAGTGAAGGAAGGAAACAAAAAGACGACATATGAGGGGGAAGGAAGGAAAGAAAGAAAGAGTGAAGGGAGAAACAGGAAATGACAAAGTAAAAACAATTTAGAAAGGACAAGAAATGGAATGGAAAGACGATGTAAAAAGAAGGCCAGTGAAGGAAAATAACGGAGGAAAAAGAAGGTAAGGTAGGTCAACAGGAAGAAAGGAAGGATGGAAAGGAAGAGGGGGAACAAAGGGAATTGAGGAAAGTAAATAAAGAACAAAGGAAAGAAGGGAAACAAAAATAAAGACAAAAAGCAAAGAAAGTAAGGATGGAAAGGAAACAATATGAATGAAGAAAACGGAAACAGGAAGAATGGAAAGGTAACTAAGAAAGAAAGTAAAGGAAGGAAAATAACCGAGATTAAACTGAAAAAGGAATGAGAAAGGTCAGTATTGCTCTGAGTGTTTCCTTTGATTGCAGTGACACACAGATTCATCAACGGTACATTGGTGTGCAGATTGTTTCCATGGAAGCATGTAGTTCATACTGAAATATTACATAACATCATTTCAAACAAAACAAGATGTGTTTACTGCGTTTCATCTTGTGAACATGCATTCATTTGATCAGCATACAATGGATAATGACCAGTTTTTTTCTTTTAAATTGGACTAATTAACAGATTTAATCTAAACCTTGACAACAAAACCTGGGAATACTTTACAATTCTGTTAAGGCCACCATCTCGACCAATCAGTTTGAGTTTAAATGATGACATCATAATAGCACATTAATTAAGCTACATCGTTTCCAGTCTTTCGTCCTCTGCTCACAAACTGCAGCGCCACTGTTACGAGACGAGGTCAAACTACAACACAGCACGTACAGCACACCTGCTGCGTTCTGACAATCAGCACTTTACCCACAATGCCACAGTAGTGGCGTCCCACGTACATCACTGTTCTCGCACTTTTACAATGGCTTCAGAAGCAGCATTATAACAGTACAAACATTCAATGTTGACGCCTACTTTGATCAATCCTTTTTTTTATTTTATTTGAAGCACCATGGGAAAAACGCACACTCCTGGGCTGACATTCGACTCGTTCATTCTCTTCTGACGAAACTTTATACCTTTGAGTTCATATCATATTCCAAGTTAACGCTTTGAGTTTAATTACATAATAACTGGTTTAAGTGGTGCAACGTTTTAAAATGGACGACTGTGACGATGGAGTCACAAAAATGAACCCTGTGCGCGACCCGACGGATATGAGGGCCCTTTCGTCGGAAAATAACCTCTAGAAAATGCAACACCACATTGTTGTTCGTCTATTCTAAAATGAAATGCAATCAACAAATTGGATACACAACGTAACGATTTACAATAAGTATCGAATTCTTACAATTGAAATACAAAAGCTACTGTATGTATGTGTCCACCCTGTTGTAAAATATTGAAATATTTCGCAGAGACTGGAGACCTCCCAGAATCCCCTCTGTTCTCTAGAGATGATATGCATTACAATACCGTATAAGGTGACGTGAACATCTTTGTTGAATGTCATGGCGAAAATGTCTGATTGGGTTGGGAAACGTATAAAATGGGACTTTAAATGGCTTTCCAAATTCTGAGGTTTCATGTTTAAACATAATAAAGCAACCCCACCCTGTATGATTTAATATTCTGCTCTTAAAGTGTCAGACGGAGGGCTAGAATGTGTCAATATGTGATATAAGGGATGATAAATGCATGCGACTGTCATACAACGAAAAAGTTTATTGGACACATTTGTTAACTGCAAAACAAATTTCTAGGAAATGTACTTAGAAGTACACTATGTAACTTTTTTTTTCAATAGATACATCATCAATTAATGTTTTTGTCTTGATTCACTTTGGTAAGACTATTATAAGTGTTTGTGTTTTAGACCTGACAAGAGGGTTTTCGTGGGATATTGCATACATGTGTCACTCAGTCGTGTTTGTGTCTTGTCATATCCGTAAGTGGAGAAAAGTTGCTCCTGCTACTCTGATGTATGTGTGTTGTTGGAGTGGTAGGTTAGTCGTCACAACGAGTGAGAAAGGTTGACATGGAGCAGCTAAATCTCAAACCTACGCAAAATCACCTGTTTTAAAAAAACTTAACAGAGGAGAAAAAAGAAATGCAGGCAAAAAGAAATTGCGCCAAAGCTCGTAATAAAACAAGAATCAACATGAGCTTGGCTTTTCAGAGATGGCAAGAACTGAAGGATTACTCTACGCTATTACTCATCTTCTGGAAGAGTTCAGAATCTCCTGATCAAAGCAAAAGTGAAGATGAATCAGAAACATGTATATGTAAAATAACATGATCATCAACATTAAACAGCAGATAAATCAAAACCGCATGATGTTACTGAATTAAATGTTGATCTACAGGACTGAAGCTTCGGACTAGCTGAGGGTCTGTTCTTTCTTTTTATATATTGCACATTTAGATGTTCAGATATAGAACAGAATATTCTGGGGTACATGAAACCTTTGTTAAAATGATCAAAAACACTGGTGGAGAAAGAGTTAAGCCTAGAAGTGAATGTTTTATAATCAAAACGATAGCCAAATTCATCTTCAGCCGAAGCTCAACCAAAACAATGTTCTTCCAAAAAATGCACGCAGTTTAGCCTTTTAACCGCTAGAGGGATAAAAGTTACATAGTGTACCTTTTAAACTGAATCAGGTCAACATTAACATACAATGCAACGTAAATGCATTGTTAAAAATACAAATAATTTAGTCATTAATAATAACAAACTAATTTGTTCCAAAAAAAAGTGTTTCTGAGTGAGAATGAGTTAGAAAGTGAGGATTTTGTTACATAAACAAACAAAATCATGTGTATTTCATCCCTTTATTAAAATGTTTAGTACACGGATCAAATTGGACAAATACATGTACAAAACAAAACCGTACAACTTAAATATATGTTCAATTTACTGCGTACTTCATAATGTATATTCAATGAAGCTGAAATTTGTCTAGTACTAAAAACATCAGCCATGTGTGTTTGAAAATTGAAACTACATTACTCGTCTTTTTAAAAATGAAACAATTAAATGTGAGGGGAAAGGGGAGGGGGGGTGACCCCCAAAGCGTACAAACAGTGACCCCCAAAGTGTATTTGGACACTTCATACATTTAGTAAAACAAAATAGCGGCATTTTTTCCTCCAAACAAAGATCAACATAATCTTTTAAATGATACATAAATTGGTCAAAATGAACACTGCAGTTGTTAAACATTAGTGGAATATGTTCACAGTTTAAAGTGGTGAACTACACCTGTGAAGTACGTGAGGAGAACTCAAACGTGAGGAGAACTTACTTTTATTTTCTAAAGTAATTACATTTTTAAGTGCGAGGTAATGTCCAGATACTCTTTGAGGCCACTGTAGATCTCAGATCTGGGGCTTCTATCAGATTTTTGTCTAGGTGTTTTTTTTAACACATACAGACAGTGACTTTAAATCAGACACTTGGGTCCAAGAGCCAGATCTCTACACTAGGAAATCTATATGAGTAGGGGATTGTGGGATTGATAAAACAGACCTGACACATCCGACACCACCTGGAACACCTCTATCAGAGCTGTCGCATTTACTGTATTCGTGTTTTTCGAGGAGGAAACTGCATTATTTCAAAGGCACTTCCCAAGTCCAACAATAAATGGGTTTAATAATAAACTCCCGCTGTGAAATTTTAGGTAGTAAGCTCGTTGATTCCCTTCAGACAACACAAAAATATGAGTTGAGATGAGATTTAGTTTGTGTGGAAGATGTTCTCGACTTAGACACACACCTTTCAAAGGTGAAGTTGAAGCATGCAAGGCTGCCGCAGAGAAGGCGAGTTTCACAAACACGAAGGAAGGGCTGTTGAAAGTCGGAAAATGACAGCAACAGTGCTTGTACCCCCCTATGGCTTCCTTTAAAGCAGCCTCACCTCTTGTCGAGCGAAAGCTACGCCCACATTCACCCTTTAGCTCCTTAAATGTTATATAAACACGGTTCTCTATATTGGTATATGTTATAATTAGCTTCATTTTTTTTTCTCTGACCATGCAAGACTACAGGCAAAGGGAAAAGGGTGATTAGCTGGAATGTGGCAAGGTGTGCGAATACTCCCTCTACTGGCCGTCAGTCCCATTCTGAGAACGCCTCACAGCTGTACACAATTACATATATACAAAAGATAGGGGGGTGCCATTTTACATATTATTATACCGTACAAGGAAATCGCACACAGACACACCAGCCCATCCAAAACCAGTTGGGAGTTTCGGCACAAGAACAAAATAAAATAAATCATCTCATTAGGGCAGAGTACAAGGGTTGATCTATTAATGTACAGTTCTCGTTAAAATAAAAGCCCACCCTGCCACATCGACTGAAGCACAGAAAATCGCAAGGTATTACATAGCAGCCAGTCAATGTACACTATACAGAGATGCCCGATTACGTCCTTTTTTTCTCTTTTATTAAATTTTTTTTTGAAGTCTAGTTATTTTTTGGGATGCCATATGAGGGGATTCAAAGCAAAGCAACTAGAAGATTCATAAATATCCATATTCAGACATTTCTTTGAATGAAAAAGCACACTTTGTCGTCATTTACTCATGATACATTATTTTTACGTATATATTAGCTCGTTTTTTAGATTTTATTTCAGAGGTTTGTGGATTTGTACTTGGTCGGGTTCACCTTCTGAAGAACATGGGGTTGCGCAGGCAGGCGGTTAGTCACCTGCAGCACCCCAGCGGTCCGGCGGAGGTCTCCAGGCTACTGTCGGTGTCGGAGGCCAGGGTCTGGTCGGTGGACATGGAGGAGATGTCGTTGACGGAGGAGGAGGGGGGGAGGCTCTCGCTGCTGTTCACGGCTGCACCTGCGCTAAGGGAAGTAACGGGGGAAAAACGGTTACAACGAAAAAAGAGGCACAGCTACAGTGCCCTTCACAGGGCTCATACAAGCAGCAGATCAAATATCAAAAATACAACAACAACGGTGTACAAATATCCCACAGGGATGAAAGTGGGGTGTTTAAGGGTGGAGTCCATCGACTGAGTCGCCTCTGAGCTGATATTGTAGGATGTTGAGACACGGTTTTTTGGACAAATGACTCTCCTGAACCCTAAGCAAAGAATATGAATATAAACTATTTTTTCTATATTATTTTCTTTAATCTTTCTCCAACCATTAGAATAGAAACACACACACATATTTAAATAACTACATTCTTAAAAAAAAAAAACTCTTAAAACTAAATTCAATGAAATAAATAAAACAACAGTAGGATTTGTTCTGGATTTATATATATATAGATATAGATATATGAATGAATTTGAATACAACACTTCAAGTATTAAAATATTTCATTTTAGAGTAACATTTAAACTACATGTACAAATAATACTACAAGTATTAAAAGATTGTATTTATTTTTTATTTAAATGTACTTAAATTCTTTACGTGTGTGTGTGTGTACATGTATGCAGAGAAAGAGAGATTTTTGCCAGTTTAAAATGATAACCTAGAAAAGTAGATGAATACATAAGTAATAATAAGATGTAAGGAGAGAAACTGCAGAAACTGTTAAAAATGAGTTGGGGTCACATCCCATGAGAAAACATCACTAGTTACACAATCATACATGCTGGTGACGAAAAGCATTTAAAAAAAATCAAATATGAGTTATGCCACAAGGTGGAGCTAACACTCTACAAGAAATAATAAAAGCTCCAGCAAAAAGGACAAATTGTCCCTTTTTTCATCATCAGGTTTGAGAGTTGCTCTGGCTGTCCTATAAAATCCACAACCCAGAAATCCTTGAATCCTTCACCAAATCTGTTTCAGCACCAACACTTTACCCAGACCAATAACAGGCAAGGAGATTTCTTTTGATAAAAATTTAAAACCGTTCCTACAATAACATTACAAGCTAATTTGCTTGATTGACGGGCAACATCTTACCCTTTAATAGAAGGCAGCTCTTTAATACCCATTCAGCGCTGTGAACATGATTTATAATAACTTTACACTACGTTGCCCACATCCTCATCAGAGAATAACATTTCAAACGTGCAATTTCAAAGCGTGACGGCAGAATGGGGCTGAACCAACTGTTAGCGTGAAAAAAATGGCAGCATGATAAATGAAGAAAGCAAAAAGTGGGGAGAGGGGGGGCATTGGGACATTGGCTCAGCATGGGGCTTTTAATCGCTGTCAGCTTTACGGTCACTGTCTCTCTTTCAGCTTTTCCCTGTCTCTCTTTCACTCTATAGAAAGCTGCCAGACCAGCAAAATATGATAGCCAGTTACATATCACATCACACCGAGAGCATCACCAGTGAAAAACTCTTTCCATTTCCTATTTGATCCATTTAGCACACATTTGCAGAGTAAAATAATTAATTTCTGTTTGAAAAAATTAAACAGTAGTGTAGTTTATAAAAAATATTTAAGGAAGTTAAAAGAACAGGAAATATGCCATTTTAAAAGTTACAAAGATACAATAAACACCACTCTGAACAAAATGGCTTAGACAGCTCTACATATAAAAAAAATAATAATAATAAATTGATCTTGACTGGTTTGAGAGGTTTTGGCCACTTTTCTGCCGATCAGTTTTGAAAGGTCAGTATGGCCAGGACCTGCTGGATGGTCTTCACTGGTTTTCTATCAGTTTAGATTGCCCTAGTTTTTCCTTCCCAACAATTCATACTATCAGCATCATGTATATCCCATACATGTGATTTCAGAGAGCGTTGGGGTGGAAAAACACACTCAGCCCCATCGCTTTGCTCTCACTTAACAGAATCCTCCAGTCACCCCCCCCCCCCCCAAAAAAAAAGGACTCCTCCTCACTGTCCCAGAGACCACCATAAATCTCTCGTTTATACCGCAGGATGGAGCTTCTCAAAGCGCAGCCTCTCTGACTCCCAGATCCTTAATAAAACAGGAAGGGAATGAGGATTTATAGCCAGCATTGATTCCTAACCCCAGTAGTTCTGCAGGTTTAACTAAACACACTGAATCACTGTTTAGCACAGGACGAACGCCACATCAACAACGGTCCGCTGTAGGTGCAGGACATCTGTAAATACCAGTCTTCAAGAATGCTCACGCGTCAATAGATTTCCAGCTTGTGTATATGCATGCTGAAAATAACCTGTTTCCTCTGCAGAAAAATACAAATCATACTTTTCCTGAACTTTATTACTCTTATAAACCACATATGTGAGACCAGGTTTTTTGAAGTTGCTGTGAAATGATAAATGTGTGTTTGTAAAAAGTGCTATACAAATGAGTCAAATTTACCTGAATATGTGCTTTACGCACACGCACACGCACACACAAGACTCAACACACTAACCCACACTGTGAAATACGGAGCTGCATTGCGACTGCTTTCTTCAGCACAAGCACTTAATTACAAAGGGGGAGACTGACAGAGAAGGGGGGAATGAGGCCAGAAAAAGATGGACGACGCATGCAAAATGAATTCAGACATTCCAGCAATATCACAAGATATAAGCAGCTAGAAACCAGTAGATATGACATGATCGTGAAAGAGATGTCAGTAAACGGGAAGAAGTTCAGTTCTTGTCCCTGTCTGTCACCTTCTCGGTGCTGCAGGATTGCAGACTGCAGACATGTAACCAATGCAGACACACACACACACACACGTGCTGCCCTCTACAGGTCAAACGGAGCAGGCTGCTGATAAACATTCACTCAACATCCCACAATCCATCACGAAATAGCCTCTTTGTTGTGTGAATTAGCCTATTCTTAACATTAAATTAATACTAAAAATATTTCAGTATTAACTGAACTATATTTTTTCTGTCAGACGTCATGGACTCCAACCTTAATTATGAAACATGTATACATATACAGTGGCAAATATAGAATACAATATAAAATTAGATACACATACTTATAATAAAACAAAAAAAAACATTAACCCGGCCAGTTTCTGTTTATTTTTTACAATTACTTGGATATATTATAGAGTCATGTAGAATTTATTTACATGATGATTTACATTATAAAAATAAAACACAACATTTGTTCTTTACTAAGCGCCGCCCCTTTGGTTATGGTTGTTAGGATCAGGATCAACTGAAAATAGAATCATTTTTTAAAAGTGATAAAAGTACCTTTTTTTTTTAACCCTGTTCTGAAATATGGTTATTTTTCAATTGAAAGAACTCACAGATTTTGACTAACAGCATACGGTGTGAGCATAATAATTCTTAATATAAGTGCATTAGTATTGCATCTAATGGGAATTTAATAATTTTTTTCTTTTCAGTGTTAAATCTCTTGTTTTGGCCCATTTTACCTGTAAAAGAAAACCTGCTAATTATGCACATCTGAATTCAAGGCAGTTTTCAGCCCTTGTTAACAATTACATATCACTTAGAAATGATTCTATACAACATTAATAGTAGTTGTTAATGTTGATGTGGTTTATAATAGGTAAAAAATATGATCAGAATAATTATGTATGCACACACTATAAATGAGATAGCTAGTCTGAGAAAACAGAGGACTGGATTGGTCATTAACATTTTAAGGCGGGGATTAGCGAAGGGTCAACTGTAACTCTTCAATTGAAAAATAGCCTAAATGAAATACAGGGTTATAAAGTGCTTTCTTAAAGATGCTGTAAGATTTTTGTTTTCCATATACCACAAACTGTAATAGATTTCCTAATTCATTAGCATTTCAGCACAAACCCATGCTTTTTTTAGCCAATCAAAAACTAGAGTTTGAGGTGCGTTCAAACCATGTCATAACTACCGTAACTACAAGGTTACACCTTGTAAAAAGCCGTTACATCCTTCTAGAATTTGTAATTACCTCTTGTAAACTGAATTTTTGAGATCGTACCACCTGACTACTGCAGATTCAATTTGGCATTGATAATGTTGTCATAGAAACGTATGAGGATTTGAACCGATCCGAATAGAACGGCGCAAGTAGCATCTTGTGATTATAACATGATGTAAACACAGCATTTGTTTTGTAATGGTTCGAAAAGCGACAGTGGCTGAAATCGCTTACAGCACCTTTTATCAATTTCAGCAAAGACTACAACAAACACCATCATCAAAAAAATCACAGATTACCAACATAATGAAAAACTAGCACATAATCACACTCAAGACGAGCTCTGTTTGTGTCACACGGACGAGATGAGAGGGGGACAGGGACAAATGGAGCAGTCACAATGGGAGGGTTTCTCATAAACAGCTGAAATCACTTTAAATTGACTTACAGAAGCATAGCTTATGCACAGAGAGTACCTGAGGGAGAGGGCTGTCCCTTCACCACACCATTCTTTGTTCTCTCCTCGAAGTTCATCACCTCTTTATAAATGAGCTCTGAGCCGGAGAGAGACACGGGTGGAGGGAAAGAGAGAAATTAGCACATTTAGAGCTCAAAAGCACTTTTGGTTCATTAGAAACCAACAAAAAACAAGAATAAAGGTAAATGAATTAGTACTTGTGTAAAAAGAGATAGTAAACTGAAGGAGTCGTGCAGTGTATATACTAATGCTTAGAGTGCTATTTTATACCCATTATTATTGTTATTATCAGCTTGCTTACATAATTCATTTTAAATTCTAAAATTGTAAAATGTATTTTTTAGGAGTTGGGTTTAAGCCTGTCAGTAGTATACATTTATTATTATTATTATTTACTTGCTTAATTATGGTGTCTGAACCAGTGTTGCTAATGTTAAATTAACTTAAAACTATTAAAAGCATTTAAAACTATTTTTAGTAATTGAAATAAAGCTGAAATTAAAAAAATGGAAATATGAAATAAAACTTAACTAACTAGGTTGAAATACTAAAATTACTTAAATACAAATTAAAACATTTACGTACATACATACATTATATATGTGTGTGTGTGTACGTATGTTTTAATTTGTATTTAAGTAATTTACACACATTAAAAAGTAAAACTAATTAAGTTTACAAAAATGCATAAAGTTGAAATAAACCCAAACTAAAACCGCACAATATAAAAATAAAAGCTCATTTAAAATATAAATAAACACTATAATATTATATAAAAAATCCTAAAATGACAGTAAAACCTGAAATAACCTAAATTGTGGTGACCAGCAATGCCCTACAAAAAATGTCCAAGGTTTTATTTAAAATGTAAAAATACAAAAAGGTTTATTTAAAGGCTAGTTTTACCGTCTAACGATAGAAACTTATTGGCTCAGTATGAAAACAAGTCTATGGAAAGTGGCGACCGAGATTGAAAAACAACCGTTTTCAAGAATAGTGCTGCATCTCTTCATCTGTCTGTGGATCATGTCTACATGCAGAGACCTCCAGATGAAGGCTTACCTTTCCATTCATCAATGGAGTGTTCCCTCTCATCAAGCTGCTTATCATAGATCTGTGGAGGAGGCTGAGACAGAGAGAAAGAGGAACATGTTTAACATTACCCCAACACTGGGTGGCTTCTGGATAAACATGTCTTAAGCTTTACCACTGCTGTCCTTAATCATAAAGACAGTTAAAAGAGAATAAAATGTCATGCTTTATTCATCAGGCAGTATATGTACTTATAGTTAGCGTTTAATAATGTCTAAATATAGCACATCCGCTCCTGCAGATTCACATATTTAATCGAATGCTTTTGATCTTTACCAGAAAAAAAGTACAGCTTTGTAATGTTAAAACATCTGGGTTAATGTAACATTATAGTGTTCATATTAAAATATTGCATTTGTCTTTTAAACGACTTGCCATAATCATTTTTGTAATTAAAGTTTGCATGAAAAATAACATGAACACTGTAATGTAAAATGTCACCACCATTTGCACATGCAGCTGACATGTTCAACAGTAGGAACTTAGTAAATAAGGACCAAACACCATTAGTAGCACAAAACATCAGAACAAAAGTCTGTAGTAAGGTTTAGGATTAAGACAGAGACATGAGAGAGGCTGTGTTTCAGAACCTAGTGAGCAGCCTAACTAGACGCCGTTTTAGGTCATCATTGACACATTTGAACAATCCCATCAATCCTAGGCAGCGTTTCAAATGTTCAAACTGAACACTGGCAGGATTTTTGGGCATCCACGTGTGATTCATTTCCCTAGCTCACTAGGTTTTGTAACAAGCCAGAAGAGTTAAAGAAAGCTATTTCTCTTTAGCGATATAAACAGAAAGAGAGATAAAATGGTGCTGAAAGGAAATGGGAAAACAAGTTTTTTTTACACTATATCTATATTGTTTGTTATTCGTTATTTTAACGCCTTTCCACTGCGTAAATATATCTACATGTACACTAATCCAGACACATTTAAAAAAAGCATCTTTTTCTCTCTGTTTTGGCCTTCCGTCCACACTGAGATTTTTGAAGACGTTCTTTTTGATAACAATAACGCATGTTTAGTCATGTGACGCATATAGACATTTATACCTATTGTGAAGCTACAGCATTTTGATCTCCCCCTGGTGGCTGGCGGCAGTATAGGTCATAAACCCCGCCCCCTCTCAATGAGATGTGAGCCAAACTTAAAAAATACAGTTACACTTTACACAAATTTTCCCTGAGGATGGTTTCTGTCAGTTTAGGTAGTTTTCATCACACTCGCATATGTTCTAGTGCAGGGTTGGGCAAACTATTTGTCTTGCGGGCCACATTGGTTTCTTAAAATTGACAGAGGGGCCGGGGTGAGCGTGATGCACGATTGTTGATGGGGGGGGTGGGGGTTGCGCGTCGCGATAGTTGATGATGGGGGGTGAGCGCGGCGCGATTGTTGACGGGGGCGCGCCTACTCTCCACCAAAGCTTCAGCACCACTGCTGCTTGCAGCCGCGACAGAATGACGTCACAGGGAAATGTAAAAGGAAGGAGGTTTAATACAAATTCGGCGGGCCGGATTAAAAAGCCCAACAGGCCGGATGTGGCCCGCGGGCCGTAGTTTGCCCACCCCTGTTATAGTATTATGCGACGCTATAAAAATGGGGTGTAACGTGATGATTGACAGCTGTGCTAGCGATTGAGAGTGGGCGGGACATTGATACCATGGCTCCACCTCAGGATCACTTGGGCTCCAAATTATGTAATCGGTAACCACTGTTTCGGGGGTATTTTGGCTTACTATTTCTACAGTGGAAGGTGGATAAGTAAGGATAAGTAACACTTTTTAAAGATGAAGATGTACTCACAATTGCTGTCTTGCATTTTAGACCTAGCGGCTATTGAGTACGACCTGAATAATACAAAGTTTGTGCAAATTTATTGCTTCCCTGTAGCTCAAACAGTAGAGTATGGCGCTTGCAACGGGTTTGATTCCCAAGGAAAGCAAGAACTGATAAGAATGTCAATGTGCTCAATGCAAGTCATTTTGGATAAAAGCATCTGCCAAATGCATAAATGTAAATGTGCCAGAAGAATAGCGTGAGAACTTTATTATAACTAGTTTCTTGTGAGCTATCATTTCATTTAAGCTTCTTCTGATATTTCAGTGTGGACAAGAAACCTTTGGAAACCACTTGAAGACTTTTATGGATGGAGAGCGTCCAATTTTCAATTGGATCCGGATTACAGTAGACATAGCCTAAAAGTTTGTACGGTAAGCGAGTTATTTAGTGTGATTGGGAGGCATTTGTTAACTGGATTACTTGAAGTATAAAATGAATATTTTAGGTTTGATCAAGATTTGCCAATACTTAAGGATCTAGAGGGTCGCGTTTGCTACCAACCGAAATTGGGGGAAGTTGATGGCTTTACATTAACTTAAAAAGTTGTATTTTCTATTCTATTCTACAAGATTAGTACACAATACAGACACAAACCAAATACACAGATATTCACACCCTACACACACTGCAAATTTCAAATCAGACGTCAGTGTGTGTTACAAAGAGTTTGTGTGTGTGTGTGTGTGTGTGTGTGTGTGTGTGTGTGTGTGTGTGTGTGTGTGTGTGTGTGTGTGTGTGTGTGTGTGTGTGTGTGTGTGTGTGTGTGTGTGTGTGTGTGTGTGTGTGTGATTTGATATTAGGAGGTTTCCTAAGTGTGGAATGGTCTTTATTTACCATAGATATCTGCTGATTCCTGGCCTTCATCAGAGAAAGAGAAACACCAGAGAGAAGGAGAAAAGAATCACACTAATCATAATGATGCTTCATGGGTTATTAAAACAAACTATTTGCTTATAAATGTCAGATTTTCTATCATATTAGTGTCCTAGCATATTAGTATTTTCGTTTCATATTTCGATCAACAGAAAATGTACTGTACGTTCACATAAAATGGCATCTGCTAACCTCTATACACAAAAAAGCTAGGATTTTATTACATGTTTGTCTCTGTAGCTTTGTACTTGGTGTTCTGTACTCTCTAAAACAAGAAAACCAGACTCGTTGCATCATTGAAACCCCTTTGAAAAAGTACAGACGAGCACTTTAGACAAGAACAAGCTGATTGTCAAAAGGGGACTTTTTTGTGAATAGAATCAGAGTCAAATGCTTATTGAATGTTTAGAAATCTTCATCAAAGAACAGGACAACCTTCTGTTAGTTTTACTCCTTTCTTGTGTCCTCTCAGACTGATGAAGGTCCCCAGAATCAACCAGTTGACATTTACAAACTAAAAGCAACATTGTAAAGTAAACCAGGCTAATAATCTAAAATTACTGAGTGAGGATCTGTATATAATATCATATTTTCATCAAAGCATCCAAATATCATGATCAATATTACTCATTATTTGATCATTACTCAATAGTTTTAGCCTGAATACATTTTTCAGCACAAAAACAACAAAATGTAGCGTTAAAATAACAAAATAAATAATGTATGTAAAAACCGCATGAACTGTTGCAATTCGATATTTCAGACTTAATACAAATACATGTAATTGTTGATGACATTATTTTCTTGGTGTAACCTAATGTAGTGTTTAATTCCTAATACTTTATAAATAATAAACGATACATAAACATCAGAATAAATGAGTGAGTGAATAAATGGATGATCTTTATGATCTGGATGCATTCAAGATTTTTTTTTTATGTTTCAGATTAAAATGTTTGTACTGCAAATCTGACTGAATAGATATTGTCTCAGATGATATATCATATTGATTTGTATCTATTTACAGTGTTGTATGTTTTATAATAGCTTGTTTTTCCCCCCCTCGATTCTATCCAATCATTTGCGAGTGGTGGAGGATATCATGTTTGCTCACAGTATTCCAATGTAGAATATGCAGAAAACAAATACCAGGTCAGATGAATCGAAATGCTGAATATGGCCAAACTTTAGCACAGGCCTGAGTTCATAAAAAGCTGTGGCCAGTCTTTAATTAGCAGTAGTGTGGACACAGCTGAGAGGCTGCCAAATCAGAGTAAACAGGTGACAGATGGCACCAGGCGCACTAATCGATAGTGCTGAGAGAATTAGAGAGAGCTATACTCACTGCCTCCACCTCGGCCGGGTCGTACCACACATTGATGTAGGGGTGCTGCAGCGCCTCGTCCACTGATATCCGCTTAGCGGGATCAATGATCAGCATCTTAGACAGCAGGTCTCTGGCCTGACTAGCTGTGAAACATATATATATCATAGCATTAGAGCAGAGTTATTGTTGTTGAGGAATACGGTGCAAACATCTCACACATCTTTATATTTCATTATCTATTTCTGTTTGTTCTTTCACAAGGGCACTGAAAAAATATATATCACACTTTTTTTCCTGCTCTTCTTTCCTTGCGCTCTCACCTTTCCTTCCTTCTCTTCCTCTCCACCTCTGTACGCTCCCTGATTCCTTCACTTTCTTGCTCTATAAATAGCTGGGTAAAGTCAGACCTTTTCTCTCTCCTCTCACAACATCATCCCATCTCTCCCTTCTCTCTGCCACAGGCTGGACTGCTTCAAAATGGCCGACACTGATTTCTACAGATCTGTGTGGCTGACTCTCACTCTCTGTCTTTCAATTTGTCATGTAAATGTGTTTATTAACATGACAGAAACTTTTTATATTGGTATATTAAGTGTTTACAGACTATGAAATAACACTGAAACGCACACGGAATGCAAATGGTCCAAAAGTAAAACTGAAAAATATCAAATTTTATATCAAAATAAAATGACATGAAACAATAAATAATTAAATACAATGATGAAATAAAATACATTTAAAATTAAAATTAAATAATGTGTCAAATGAAACTGAAACTGAACAGAAAAAAAGTGAATGCACAAAATGAACCGAATAAAATAAAATAAAATGGCAAAATGATGACTGAAAATATGACATAATATGACCTAAAGTAAAATGGTAAAAATAAATTAAATTAAACAAGAATAAAATGTAATACAATGACAAAATAAAACAAACTTAGAATAATAAAATAATACTTGTAAAAAAGTTAATATACAAAAGACTCTGATATATAATATGTATAAAAATAAAATTTTATTAAACATGATGTAATTTTTTTTTAACTAAAAACAAAATCATAACAAAAAATTATTTAAAATAAAAATAAAATAATTCTTAAAATGAAACTGAAACAGAATAGACAAAAGTTAATGTACAAAAGGAACACAATCAAATAAAATGAAACCGCAAAATGACGACTGAAAATACCTAAAGTAAAATGGTAAAAATACATTAAATTAAACAAGAATAAAATGAAATACATAATAAAGAATAATAAAATAATACTTAGAAAAAAAGTTAATATACAAAAGAAACTAACAACAAAATTATGACATAAAATGACTAAAAATAAAATAAAATTGCAAAAGGCCTAGAATAAAGTGTATTGAACCCTCTTCTTCATCACATTGTGACAGACGGAGCCTTTAACTTCAGGTTCAGGATCACACTCAAATCTGTTAGTCTCCCTCACACAATTTACAATCACAGATGCCACGGAGTCTAATCAGCAGTGCTTTATATCCCTCTGTTTCCCAAACTTTAGAAAATGCAGCATTTGCCTGTGATGTCTGTTCTCTGGGAATAAACTCTACCAAGCAATTTTCATATCAAAAGCTCATGATTCTCCTCTGCTATTCCTGAAGAACAACAGGAGCCCTGAGAATAATTTGTGAAGCATCTCTCAATTTTGCAAATGGGAAGGAAATGACTGCCTGATTCTTGCAGGGAAACTATTAAAATAACACACATTCAAATACAAATAGAGAAGAATCAAACAGAAATATCAGTGTTCCCCTTATTAGATTATTTATTTCATTATCCTAGTAGTATTTTTGAACAAATGTAGTATTTAAACAAATTATTTTCACATTAAATGAAAAGGAATGAGTTTTTTATACTGTATGTTTCTATGAGAATGGAGAAAATTCGAATTAATATATAATTGTATTGTTTTTTTAAATGCCAAATAACACACTCGCAACTAAATTCCTTTGCTCACATACCTTTGAGCTTGTTGTGCTCCGAGTCTGCAGGGAAGAGGCAATCGGGAAAGAGTTTCGGGAAGGTCAGGCCTGCATATTTTGGCCTGTTCTCCACGTAGTTACGCACCGTCGGCTGCAGTTTCTTCATGAACTCAGGAGAGGGCGTGCCGAGTTGCTCTATAACCTTATTCCATTGGTCGATGTCTGAATGTGGGTGGAGTCATGGAAAAAACGGCTACGTACACTCATCACACCTCAGGCTTTTATTCATTACGTAAAGTATGAGATTTCACTTTTAAATGGAGTATAAAATGAAGATAACTACATAATGTGGTTATTCTAACATGATTACACAAGATAAACATAAAAGCAAGTGCTGAGAGCCTAAAATGCCATGGGTAATAAAATAAAGTTTGATTACACTTCCTCTCTCGTAATAAAAGCTAAATCAGTGAAGGTTGAAGCACCCAGAGGGGTCCCGTTTAGCCCTTGAGTGTGAATTTGTAGTACATAAATGGAAAAGAAACCAAATAATTACACACAAGATAAGATTAAAACCACGATAAAAACTGATACTGATGATTCTTGAATTAAACCATCAAATGAGTCATTACAATTAAGAGAATCTACATTTTTGTATTTGGAAAATTACTGTCTATTAGGCTCAAACACACACTCCTGACACCAATAGGTCTGATATTACCATATACTCCAATATTACTCAATATTATAATGCTCATTTTCATTATGCATTTGCATACTGGGATAAGACTCATAAGATGGAACTCTGAAATCTTCATTTCCCAAAGGCAAAAACTAGCATAAAGCACAAACAAATCACAATAAGATGGAAACCAGAATGATCCTGTTCTGAAATCTGAAATTCAATATCATCTATTCATAAACAAACTCAATATATATATATTCTTTATCAATAAAATTAAGTCAACAAAAACAGGAACTCATGCAGTGACATTTTTTGCCACAACATTTAGACTGTATTTTTTGCCCTTATTAGAGGTAGTTTAGGCAATTTTTTGGTAAAAAGAAATAGAAGTGGTTTGAATATTAAAACATGCATATATCTTCTGTGTAAGTTTCAGGACCAAAAAATCTTCATCCAATCATTGCATTGTCCGATGTCTTTCCTGCCTATCAACATAGCTAGCATAGCTAACATAGCTATGGCTAGCCGGTCCAAAATTGCCTACTCTACCTTTAATTTTCTTAATTTTTTTTGTATCACTTAATGGCCAATCAGTTCCAGTCAGATTGCCTGGCCTAATATTATGAGCAATAAATGAAATAATTATTATTGAATAAATATATATAACAAATGTTTTTATTAAATTGTTTTTCATTTATATAAAAAATTGGAATAATACTTGCAGTCGCTAACAAAGGCTCCATTGATTTAATGAAAGAAAACAGTAAACATATTGTGAAACTATAATATTGTAATTGTTCTCTATTGTAATATATTTTAAAATGTAATTTATTCCTGTGATGTTTAAGCTGAATTGTCATTACTCCAGTCTTCAGTGTCACATGATCCTGAATTATCAACCAGTTTAAACGTTTTACTTACAGAACCCTTGTTATGAAATGACATTTCTCTTAGCAATCTCTTCTTTCGTGTTATCACAGAAGTGTAGTGGTGGGAAATTAGGGCAGGAATGGAGAGAGAGACTGCTGGCATTCAACAGTCTCATTTATTAGCATTTAAGTGAGCGGTTTACGGCATATAGGTCTGAGCTGGCCAGAGTGAATGAATCCCGAAGACTGTATGGGTGCCTAGCAACAGAGGGGGGAAATGGATGTTGTCATGGTAGCCCAGTTAGCCTTGGGGTGTCACGTGACTGTTTTTGCTCCCCAGGCTTCCCATGATTCCCACAAAGGGGGGTTCAAAGGGCCAGGTTCAAAGGGCCGGGACAGCCAGGGGAGCAAGGGAGGCAGTGCCTCCTCCTCCTCCTCCTCAAAAAAAAAAAAAACTATGAGAAAATGAGAAAAGAATCAATATTACAAAATAAAATCAATGCAAAAATATTGATGAAATGTATACTTGGTTTTAATAAATATAGCATTTCATAGAGTAAAAATATATACTATATATTATATATTATAAATAAAATATATTCAATATATATATACAAAAGAAATTTAGTTTACAACAGACAAAAGAAATTTAGTGTTTTGTGCAATTAATTGTGATTAATTACAGAAAAGTGCTTTATATATATATATGCAGTGGTGTGAAAAAGAGTTTGCCCTGTAACTATGGTTTAATCACACCTGAGTTCACTGATTACTGCCACACCTGTTCTCAATCAAGAAATCACTTAAATAGGACCTGACAAAGGTAAGTAGACCAACAGATCTTCAAAAGCTAGACGTCATGCCGAGATCCAAAAAAATGCAAGAACAAACGAGAAAGAAAGTGATTGAGATCTATCAGTCTGGAAAAGGTTATAAATCCATTTCTAAAGCTTTGGTACTCCAGCGAACCACAGTGAGAGCCATTATCCACAAATGGTGAAAACATGGAACAGTGGTGAACCTTCCTAGGAGTGGTCGGACAATCAAAATTACACAAAGAGTGCAGTGACAACTCATCCAAGAGGTCACAAAAGACCCTTCAACAATATCAAAAGAACTTCCTCAGTTAAGGTCAGTGTTCATGAATCCCCCATAAGAAAGAGACTGGGCAAAAAATGGCCTGCATGGCAGAGTTCCAAGACGAAAACCACTTCTGAGCAAAAATAACATTAAGGCTTGTCTCGTTTTTGCCAGAAAACATCTTGATGATGCCCAAGACTTTTGGGAAAGTACTCTGAAGACTGACAAAAGACAAAAGTTTAACTTTTTGGTAGGTGTGTGTCCTATTACATCTGACATAAAAGTAACAGCATTTCAGAAAAAGAACATCATACCAACCCAACAGTAAAATATGGTGGTGGTAGTGTGATGGTCTGGGGCTGTTTTTCTGCTTCAGGACCTTGAAGACTTAGTGTGATAAATGGAAATATTAATTCTGCTGTCTACCAAAAAAGCCTGAAGGAAAATGTCCGGCCTCAAGCTAAAGCAGTTTGCAGTTGTTGCTGCTAAGGGGGACCCAACCAGTTATTAGGTTTAGAGGCAAGCTCTTTTTCACACAGGGCCATGAAGTTAGGATTTTGTTTTTCCTTAATAATAACAACCTTAATTTAAAAACTGCATTTTGTGTTCACTTGTGTTATCTTTGACTAATATTTAAATGTGTTTGTTGAACTGAAACATTTAACTATGACAAATAAAAAAATGACATCAAGAAGGGAGTAATCCCTTTTCCACAGCACTCATACATGCACACATACACGCACAGTAAAGTAAAATTTGGCAAGTAAAATATGAAAGAAGACGGCAGTGAAGAGGAGAACAGACAGAAGGGAAGGATACGATCTGTCCCTGGAAACAGCACTGTTCCTCTTATAACTTCCCCAAAGATACAGCCTACAGACCACATGTCCACTACACCACACACATATACATATGCAACATACTCAGACACTCACCATGCCACATAAAATTACATGCATACTATATATTTTAATATAATAACGTTTATCTTTTCATTGATTCCAATGGAGTTTGTTGCAATAGGCTCCTTGGATTCATGCTTTCACAAAGCCGGGAGCAGTACATTCTGGAATACCCTATTCGTGATGAATAATTTCAAACCAACCATAGAATTTTGCCAAAAGAGGGTATTTTATAGGATTTATTCTTTTAATCATGCACACTTTGGAACAGTCATTTCTGATGCTTTAAAATGCGATCGCCTAGGCAGGCTCGACAGATTTATAAAGAGTACTGACTGGGGATAGTGAATGTGACATATTTAAAAGATTTCGTTCAAAATCTCACTTCACTTACGAACTAACTCAGGTTCAGTGTGATAATGCAATCTTTCATATTCATGCATTAAATATTCTAATTTATTATTAAACGATATTAAGAGATTAGAGCCGTCTATGTTATGAATCTAAAAGAGGTTAGCAGAATGTAATACAGAAAAAAAAAAAAAAATCAAGGCCAAAGCCAAAAGCATACATGAAGATAAGGTGCAAAGTTAAAGGTGTCCTGTTATGCCTTTTTATATTTTCAACTTTCTTTGTGTCTAATGTTGCTGCTGAAGCATGAAAAAGATCAGCAAAGTTACAAAGCATACATTTCTCTATATCAGTGTTTTGAACTCCCTGAAACACCTCCATTGTGATCTTGAGTTTTCGTCCAGGATTGAACATATTATTATATTCCTAATTTAAATAATTCGGCCTATAGAACATGCATAAAAAGAGATGGGTTAGTGTTATGTTGAAAATCGCAGTTATGGTAATGGGCGTGACATAAAACAAGCTCTAAGCAACTGACCAATCACAACACGCTGGTCCAGCTGGCCAATCAGAGCACATTGCGCTTTTCGGAAGGAGGGACTACATAGAGACAGGAATTCATTACTGGTGTGCATCTTGAGATAAAAAAATGGCACAGACATATTTTAAGATATGTCAGTACAAGTTGCTTTGAGTTAAAACATACATTTTAGTCTGGGTTCAGGCTTAAGCCTTGTGCGTGAAACTGGGAGTTAGTGTTTCAGGCTTTGAGGTATCGTTGTGACAGCACAGTACAGAAAGTCATTGAAGCATGTGTTAATGAGTTTTTAAAAAGACCCAACTAAGCTTTCCTTGGACTATGGGATCAATACTTTAATTGCAGTTTGGAGAGCAGAAAACAAGCAATGTTCTCCTGCAACTTCACTATAACTACAATTTAACTCCACCACAAAACAACAGCAGGAAGAGAAATCACTAAATAAATTAATAGTTATACCTAAGGAGTGACTAAAGAGGAAGACTATATGATTAATTCTCTAGTTTCACTCGCTCTCTAACTGCCAATTAAGCAAGAATCACTTCCCATTAAGGGACGAATAACTATAGGTGAGAAGAGGTGCTAGGCCTCCACATAGGACTATGATCCCACAACATCCTAATGAACAATCCAATCTTCAATATTCGTCTTGGATTTAAGGAAATGGGAGAAGGTACAAGCGTCACAAAGTGAAAAAATACAGCATTTGGATATTTAAGCTACACCTAAAATAAGAAAGAAGCTTTAGTCGATTAGTTACGCCTGAACAGATGAACACTGGTCTAGTCAGGTCGAGTCTCATGTGGACCACAAAATCATGAACGGCATAAAATAGTACTCATAAATATTGTATTATAAGTCAAATCAAGCCGGTTTGGACCAATTCATGAAGGATACAATCTCTACCGGGGAAAAGGATTTTGTGGCGCACCATTTCTCCCATGATGCAACCAACTGACCAAATATCCACTGCAGGCACAGAAGCGGGAAAGAGATGGAAGGAAGGAAAAAGAGAGGTTAGTGTTAGCAAAAATAGTCATCAGTGATTGAGAGAGAAAGACCTACGTGAACTATATCACTCTCACTAATTATGTCTGCCACACATGTAATTAGACAAACGATTATTCCACAACTGCTCAGATCAAAGTTGGAGTTGGGGACAGACCTCAGGGAGGACCGTTTGGGGCAGGAAATCCATAGCCTGACCTCTCTCTTTTTCTCTCCAACTCTAATCATACACAGTAATATTCTTTAGTGTATTAATGAGTTTTCAAGCAGTGAAGAACCTGTTAGTATTTCAGTAAATTAACAGCAGGTTAGCAAGAAATTAAGTACTGAAGTATCTTTTCCAACCTCAAACTAAAAACATTTACCCAAATGAGAAGCTCATTTTAACACATATTTTGCAGCATCAACAATATATAAATCTCGTTATTTAGCACAATCTCATTTGCACTTCATTTTACAGTATGTGCACTTCCATGTACTTGCCTAAGAAAGTACTGGTAACTACATGGGTTACACAGTAGAACCCCGACATACGAAACGCTCTACGTACGAAAAGTTCAACGTACGATAAAAAATTTCGGGATTTTTTGCGCCCGAGTAACGACAAAATGATCGAGATGGGAAAAACGAAATCTCGGCCGAGGCGACGATTTCCGAGTTTTGTTTTGAAATTTGCGCGCCACTGACCCGGAAACTCGCACCAATCGTCCCGCTCTCCCATTGGCTGTCTCCCGGCCAGTGTTGCCAGATTGGATTGAAGATTTCCAGCCCAACTACATATTAAAACCCGCCGGGAATCCGCCCAATCTGGCAACACTGCTCCAGGCTCTGACGCTAGCTTTCGGTGCAGCATCCTGCTCTCCTATTGGTCAGCATCGCTCCCACCAGCCTCTGCGTAGCGCCGTTCCTCTCCCATTTCATTTCATGATGAAAGTGAAAGGGAAGAAGAGGATGCTCTCCATGGAGACGAAAAGGGAGATAATTGAGAAGTATGAAGCTGGGATGTGCTTATCATACCATACTGAACAAGCATAGCTTTATTATAAAATTAAATGTGATGTTTTTCGTAGGGCTTGGAACGGATTAGGATGTAACGGATTTGCATGTAAAAGCCTGACCGACTTACGAAAAGATCGACTTACGAAGCTAACCTCGGAACGGATTAATTTCTTAAGTCGGGGTTCTACTGTAGTTAGATTTAGGGGTTATTATACCTAGTTATTACCCAGTTTTTGTTATAACTTTTGTAATAAGTACATAGAGTGTACATGGGGAACAGGACTGTTAAATAAAGCGCTACCATCTCATTCTTTACTGTGTTTCTGTATTTCCTACTGAAACAGAAAGTCTTCCTGGAAGTTCGTATTTATGAGTTGACACGTCATAATTACGACATAAGGTGTGTTCAAGTTACTTCGGCAAGATTTCTGAACTACAAATAACGAATGTGCATCAGTGGGTTTTTGGTGTTTAACGTTTTTATTCAATTTATGAAGGGGCTATAAATCGAATCTTTATATATTCTATCATAACTGAACAATCTTATTTTGTATATTCAACTTAGTTTCATTGTAGATAAAAATGTTCATTCATTTAAACAAATTTACCATAAATACAGATCCGATATATTTTCTCACTAACACGCTCCCAACTCCCAAGAAAGTTCAGAATAACCCACATGTAATTATGACTTTGTGGTGACGTTCATGTTCGGTCATTCAAAATGCAAACCAACCATATTTATTTTCAAAATTAAAACTTGGTTAAAAAAATTAAACTGTTTCACACACTAAAATAGTTAAACTAAAAGTGACAAAACTAGCCAAGATTGTAGTTTAATTTGAAAGTGTTGCAGCCGCTTTGATTGGTTTACCGTTCTCCTTGTAGCCCATTCCCAGGATGACCTCCGGGGCCCGGTAGTACCGCGTCACCACGTAGGGCGTCATCATAAAGCTAGTGCCGGCGGTTCTCGCCAACCCGAAGTCCAAGATCTTCAGCGTACAATCGGATTTCACCACAATATTGCTAGGTTTCAGATCCTTAAAGAGGAACATGTGTCATGGTGAGGTGTGAGTTTATTATCAAGATTTTATTAGTTAAATTGATCCTTCCAACCAGGAATGAAATTTGGATCACGCAAAATGAAACTTATTTTATCGATCCTGAGGTGTGTATCCATGTCTCTCACCCTGTGAATGATGCCGGCTGAGTGCAGGTGTTTGATTCCACACAACATCTGGTACAGCAGGTAGGACATCCTCTCATGGTCCAGTTCCATCTGAATCACCTGGCAAAGATTTGCGTCCATCAGCTCCATGACCAGATAACTGAAGAAGTGAGAAAATGTCAAATTCACAGGCCGGGCAACAGTATCAGTGACTGTTGCATTGTGTCTGTCGTACTTCATTGGCATTGCCTTCTTAATGTACAAAAGAGACTGCTGTGGATCGTTGCAGATCTTTACGACCTCTTATGCAGAGAAAAAACTTGTCGGTTGATGACAGTCAGCAAGTCGGTGAATGGAATACTAACAGTCAACTGTATTCTGCTGAGTGCTCAAAAGCCATGGCTGCACATTTATGGATTAAACATCACATTTGCATTTTATTTAGTTCCAAAACAGAGTTGAGAGTTGACACTCAAATCATCATGTGATAGCAATCATGTAATATGTATTATTATACAGATATCTATTACTGTTAGTATGTTTATTATATTAAATTTACTCAATTATCCTGTATACTAAACTATATAAAAATGTATTTACAATTAAAAAGTCACTATTTTATACTATATCCCCCTTAAAAGAGGAATAAAATATTTATTTTGTTTTATGAAGATTCAAAACGGAGTTACCGTATTTTCCCGCAAATAACCCGCGGGTTATACCAGATTTTACAAACCTCGCCGGGGGGGTGCGGGTTATATAAGGGTGCGGGCTATATCACACATTTTTTACGCGTAATAATATTTCAATATATTTGTTACGTCCCCAAGGACGTAAGGTTTTTTTTTTTGCAGTATTTTCTTTCTGTTTTTCTTTCTTGCAAGGGTTGTTGTCTCTGGCGCTTGTACTATCACTCTGACAGCTGGCGCTGATAGGCTGTCTGACCTGTCAATCATGCAAGAAGATGTGATTGGCTGTGCTGCATGCGGGCGGGCTCATCTCATCCGATGATCAACACCTGTAGAATCGCTTCTTAAGGGACGTGCTGCTGCTTTTTCTTTTTGTTCTGATTCTGACTTTTGTTTTCTTATTATTTGAATTTCGCGCACAAGCACTGTGTACCGAGCCTGAACAGTTATGGATCATTGATGTCATGCGAGCAACATTCGGAATTTGAAATGTGAACTTACACAAAAAAAGTTCATAAATCTATGGGTGCGGGTTATATGAGGGTGCGGGTTATGTCAACGTTTTTTTTCTTCTTCTTCTTTTTTGCAAAACCGCAAGACCCGCGGGCTATACGAGGGTGCTATTATCTGTGTCTGCGGGTTATATGCAGATAAATACGGTAACTAATAATCTATTAATAATCTCAATCAATTATTATATATTTAGTAAAATATATGCCAAAAATGTATTACAATAATTATAAGTGTGTTTATTATTATTATTTATGTTATATACATTTAAAAATATGTTTATGTACACAAACACACACAATATAAAGATCACATCTCATGCCCCATCCATCCTAATACTCAAATCATCCGGCTTTGACATTTCATACTCAACATATTGATCCTTCTCTAGATTAGTCCACACAGCGTACAGAATGAATTAAGACATGGGAGGCACTAGTCAAACATCGGGACCAACCAGAGAGCGAGAGCATAAACGGCTGCATGTGATAGATCACCCTCGCACTGCAACTGTATTGGGACCCTGCATGAGCTCAAACCCCACGAGGCATGCTGTAATTAACCTAAAATATCATAAATCACTCTAGCCAATACATTGTTTTTCAGCAAATGTTTATACAAGTATTGCATATTATGTATGAAAAAAAATATTTATATTATTAATAAAGTTTATTTAAATGAAAACACTTTAACAATAAATGTCACCTTTCCTTTCTGATTATATATTTCTTTCCATAGGGAAGCAGTTTAGCTTTAAATAAATAAAAAATAGCTTTGACGTGGCTTACCTATCAGATCTTTTAGTTTCATGATTGTTGTTCAAACATTAACTGCAAACGGTTTATATCCAGTGACACTGTTTTCTATTTAGAGCTGCTGTAAAGCCAAAATGAACTGTTTGCATCATTACATAATTTTTAATTTGTCAGTATTAAGCTGCTTTGAAACAATCTGTATTGTATAAAGATCTATATAAACAAAGGGAGGTGGAGAACATTACTTACACATCTTGGAATTCCTCTAAAGACTTCTGTGGTGTGAAGACATTTAATAAGCTGATGATCTGAAGGAGAAAAGAAGAACTTTAGTAAAACATGAAATGATACAATGATACTCCATTGAATTAATATTAAAGGAATAGTTCAACAACAACAACAAAAAAACCTTTGAGTCCTATATTTGTGACAAATTTTTAAAATGTATAAATAAATATCTTAAAAAGTGATGTCTAATTGATTAATTGAATCTAACATAAAAGTTTTTGTTTATATTATCTATCTATCTATCTATCTATCTATCTATCTATCTATCTATCTATATTTTTTCTTTTTCTTTTTTTTAACAGCACAATATACATGTTCTACAGAATAAATAACAGCACACATGGTTTGATACATGTGAATAACAAATTAATTATAAGAGAAATTGTTCACAAAAATGTTTTAATACAGTAAATGTAGAGATTCATCTAAACACCTTTCAACAATGAATAAAGGTTGAGGATGATAGAAAAAGCACATTTGTATTTCTGTCACGTTCCAGCTGTCCCTTATAACCCAAGTTTTGGAGATCAAGAGAGGGAGAGAGAAAGGGGGAGGACAGGAGATCTGGCAGCAGCATTGTGAAGTGAACTCCTCGGTTGCCAAAAAAGTGTTCCCTCTGTCTCTTAACACGATCACTCCCTTTCTCTTTTGCTCTGTTATTCATCATCCACTGCCACATAACTCTCTCTCTCTCTCTCGGCCTGAGGTTCATATGGTGTACCAGATACTGTATGTACAGTAATGCTCATTATGGGATCAAGTAGAAACAGAAGTCCCACCTTTCAGTTTAACAAATTGTCATCTGGTCATCTGTTTATTCACACTACATCATGCATGCTTTCTATTGAGTCGTCATTCTCAAATCCTAAGATTTTTGAACTTTGGAGGGTTTAGCTTTCTGAGCCCACTTATTATCTCACAAGAAACCGTTTTTAGCCAATTGTGCCATCTAATGGGACAATGAGTGAGAGATATTGAGCTCTGGCACTCACGTTTTTGTGATTGACACATTTCATAAGCACCAGCTCCCTGTATGCTCTCTTGGCATGAGTCTGGTTCTGAAAGGGTCTGCTGAGTTTCTTAATGGCCACATTTCTGTCCAGGACGGCGTCATATCCAGCACTGCAAGAGAAAGAGAGAGAAGAAAAGTAATATTAACGTGTGGAAAACACTAGGTGCATCCAAATTCGAAAACTTATCCACTGTTCTATGTTTTGTAGTGTGTATATATAGTGTGAGTAGCTTGTTCATAAAAAAGTGCACTTTAAATAGTAAAAGTGTGTTGGACACTTCATGCACTCAACTATCACAGCTTGAATTGCAGGGCCATTGGACTCCGATGTTGAATGAAAAAATTACCTTATAAAAGTCATATACTACACAAATGAGTATGTAGTGTGTCATTTGGGACATAACCAATAAGAACATAATGAAATTAATTTAGTTTAATCCAATCAAAGTGGAATTCAACACAATCACCATATAACCACTGACCAATGGCAATATTAAAGATGTTTTTTTCATTTGCAGCTAATTTCAATTGTGAGGGGTATCAAATAAACTAGATTTGCCTTTTCACAAAGAAAGAGATAATGCGTCAGGTAATGTTAGGTGTTAAGTTTTGATTCTGTGTAAATGAAATTGTCACCTCATGTGTTGCTCAATATTTGCTCACTGATTTCAATTACATCATCAGGGTAAGTTAGATTTTGAATGTACAGTACACTATTTATGTGAGTTAACCCTTAAATGCATGAATGTTTCGCCAGTCATTATTACATATTTGGGTCTTTAGTGACCCGGATCTATGTTAACAGGCGGCTCTCTTAACTGCAGCAATAATATAGAACTCTATGGAAAAAAACATGAAAACCTAACGCGTGTGTGTGTGTGTGTGTGTGAGTGAGAAAGGTAGCCAATGGCTCATTGTGATATAACACATTAGTGTTTTCTAATAAGTAAAAGCTGATATTGTTTAAGAAGTTAAACCTAAAATAAAATTAAATGATTCATAATTAAATTTCACAAATGAAATAGTCTCTTCATTCAGCAAATATACCTGGAGGCCAAAAGAAAGCAATAAATTTGATAATAAATTAGCTACAAAAAAGCATTAATAAAACAGTGGGTGCCTGTCACAGTTGTTTCCCCTTTCACTCTGAGAATTACAGAAAATTAAAAACAGACAGCCACCTGGGTGTTGTGTGATAGCATGATGGGAAAGTGCCATAATTATTTTGTGCATGCATTCTGTGATTTTCAGTGGTTACGACTAATAAAAAAAAAAAATATATATATATATATATATAAATTGGTCAAAAACTGCATTAAAACTGTTATGATAATCACTGACCGAAATCACCGACCAAACATATTTATACACACAGACACACACGGTTAATGCAGCGGAAAAAGCACTATATTTTTTACGACACAAGGTACAAGGAGTTCTAGCAGAAGCCATCATGTTCTGAAAGCTGCTGAGGTTTATGACTGAATGCTTCATCCCACAAGACTGCACTGGAAGAAGTCTGTCTTTAACCATGTTGGTAAAGGTTAAAATGCTATTGTTAAAAAACAGACATATGATATATAAGACCAATATGACTCGCAAAGGACCAGGAAACGCAGGAGTGATTGAAAAACGTTTTCCTCCTGTGGCACTTCATAAAGCCACGGACAGAAACCACCATTGAAAAGTTAAAAGTGTGTTATTTTCTGTGGTCAAAACTAACAGTCGCATTATAATCCCCATTAAAACCTATTAAAAAGCCTTGTGGGTGAATAAAATGTGTGATTTGGTGCTCTATCCCGCTTTATATGCAACCGTTTTTAAAACTTATACTACAACAAACTGCATGTTTACATCTGAATAATAGTATGAATTCAAGAACACACAGGCCCGTATGGATCTTTGATTCACCTATGGATCATTTGAGTGGACAGTCAAAGCTGTGGGGTTTGTTATACAGCAGATGGTCCAAGCAGAAGGGGGTGAGGTACATCCAAACAGGTTTTATACGAGGGGTGAGGAGAAATCCTACAGTACATACCCATAAAAACCATAAAAATGTCATTACATTAAATACAACAACTTAATATTCAATGATTCGGATAGGATTGAGGGCACAAAAAACTTGATCGAGACAACCCCAATAAAAACGTATTTAAAATATGAATAAAAAATCTCAATGATACTAAAATAATACTGAAAGACATATACAAATACACCATGAAAGAATGAGATAGATGAGCTGAAATCACAAAAGAAATTCCAAATTCTACGAATATGGTAAATATTGACAAAAAAATATGTTCTTTTAGTTCTACCACCAAACAATGTTTAGAAAATGAATCAATGTGAATTTAGGTAGGCAAGATATTCTCTGAGCGACAGCATGAAAGTTTCTAAAAGCGCTGTTTTTTTGTTGGTTTTTTGGGAACTGAGGACTGATGTGTCCATGGTAACGGCAGTTTAAGAGGTTTTTTTTTTTGGCTAATGGCGGCCATAGATACCCATTTGTGTCAAAGATGATGTCATGGCTGTCTCTCTAGGTGGTTAATGCATTGCAGTATTGCTCTTCGAGAGCCCTGCCTACAGGCAGCTGTCACAAAACAGACTCCATTTTAACTATTTTAACAGCACATTTTAAGCTACGGCATAAGAAAGACCAGACATATAACCACAGACAACAGATCACACTAGTACAATATAAAGGAATTCTTTGTCATCATTTATTCACATGTATATCCATTTTACACATTCACATTTATGCATTTGGCAGACGATTTTACGCAAAGAAACTTACATTGCTTTCAAGATTGACATTCTAATCCGTTTTTGCTTTCCCTGGGAATTCAACGCGTGACCTTGATGTTGCAAGCGCCACACCCTACTGTCTGAGCTATAGGAAAGCTATATCCAAAAGTATTATATTCTTTATTTTAAGCAATACAAAAACTGTGTAACAAAAATGTTACATGTTCATGTTAATAAGCTCCAAAAAAGTCCATATGACTTGTCTTTAAAACCGTATGATAAATTTAAATGAAAAACAGATTGAAGTCTTGAGAATGAGTACATTTCAAAAACTATCAAAAGGACATGTTTTTTAAACATAAAAAATTATTTCTTCATGCCTTAAGATAGCTTAAATGGAACTCTACGCCCTTGCTTCATTCATACACAGAAAAATCCAGGTACAGGAATGTAACTAAAAGAGTACAAATGCTTTGTCACTCCAACTGTTTCTTAGCAGGGCACAACAATGTACCTTTGAACATAGGCACATTTTTGTACCTTCTTGTTTGTACCTCTAAAAGAACATTTATGCACCCCTAGCGATAGAAATCTACCTTTATGTCCTGGTTTGGTTTAAAATACATTGCTGTACCCTGCGGTAAAGCATTTGTACTCTTTTAAAGCACATTCCTGTTCCTTGATTTGTCAGTGTGTTTAGTATACTAAGTGGAGTCATGAATATGCTAATAAGCCCCGCCTCCAAACAAGCACTGAATACCTGGGGGTCTCATTTATAAAGCGTGCGTACGCATAAAACGGGACTGGAAACTACGTACGCTAGTTTCCACGCAAAGGTTATGATCTATAAAAAACAACTTGACTCAACTTGATTTATAAAGGGAATGTTCCTGACAGGTGTGCATACACACGGTTTTATAAATCTGAATATTTTTTGCCGTATGGCATTTTTGGCTTTTGGGCGCACGTAAACTTTTAGTAGTGATCCTACGCACAGTTTTATAAATGAGACCCCTGATCCCTCGTTCAACTTTACTGTAGTAAACGCTACACAATGGCAATGTTTGTGACTGGTTTTAAACCATTTTGAGATTGTTCTTCGGTTCACTTCGGAGAAAATACTAAACAATAGTGTCGACTAATGAATTTGCACACGGTTTGTCAACATTAAACACTTGATTTGCATTAAATCACTATAAGCAAAGCACAAAACATCTCACTCCCTAAACCCAACACTGAAGAAGTGGAGAAGATGACAAAATCACTGACGGCTATAGTTGAGTTTGGTGACAGCTTGATGTAATTAACGAAATACAAGGTTCATCACAGTGTTCATCTGCTCAAAAGTTCGCCTCAGAACTGTCCAATCAACTTATTTGCACTCTCATTGTTTTTCGTACATAAATGACAGTCTTTGTGCCTGAGATTGTTCTTGTTACATGTAAATAAAGCCATTTTTATAAGTGAAGGTGTATAATAATCAGAAATTAGCACTAATGTAGAGCTCATTGAATGCTCATATTAACACATAGTATGTACTCTATTGTTCAAACATTTGGAGTAGGTATGATTTTTTTTTAAATCTTATATGCCCCCCATGGCTGCCTTTGTTTGATCAGCAATACAGTATAAAGTGTTAAATATTATGACCATTTAAAACAACTGGTTTTATTTTAATATCCTTTAAAATGTAATTTATTCCTGTGATGGCAAGGCTGAATTTTCTTCGGTCTTTAGTGTAACATGATCCTTCAGGAATTCTAATATGCGTATTTGCTGCTCAATTAACATTCTGATAATAATTGAACAGTGCATTATTTGATGACTGATGAAAGCAACATTTATCTGATATAGAAATCTTTTGCGAAATTATAAACGACTTCCTGACCCCAAACTTTTGGGTAGTACATGCATAGTAAAACAGTAGTACAGTAGTACCTCAAGATACGAAAGGCTCAACTTTCATCCAAGTTACGAAAGCAAAGACGAATAATTTTACTGCTCTACATACGTAAAGTTTTCAAGATACGAAAGGTTTCTAAAAGTCCGAGATTCGCCCCATAACAATTTTGAAACTCGCGCCGCACGCCGCCATCTTAGTTATAGTAGACTCGCCACCATCCTCCTGCTCTCCCATTAGTTCCTGATGCTAGCCAAGCCATGAGATCCTTCTCTCTAATTGGACAGCATCCCTCCCATCATGCATCTATACGTACGTGCTGGCGTGCTTTACCTCAGCCACTCCGCACCCAAAACTTTTTTAAGTGTTTTCGTAAAGTTAAGTGTATGTACGTACGTACGTTATCTGCCGTTTGTTCTCCTCTGCCACCACTTTCGGAGATAGCCTCACTCGAAAGGTAAGCTTCGACATTTAATTATGAAATTTAATGGGGTATTTTTGGAGGGCTTGGAACGGATTAGCCATTTTACATGTAAAATGTGTTCCAAGATACGAAAAACTCATTATACGAAGGTCGCCTCGGAACGGATTAATTTCGTATCTCGAGGTACCACTGTATGTCATTTCAAACCCTCACTTTTCCAATTGATTTCCTGAATAATCAATATCCCAAAGGTTCTGTGACAGATTACTTGAATAATATCGAAGGCTAAAACTACCATCAGCAAAACACATACATGTGGAAACAACATATTGCTTTCTTTCGCTGAGCCAAAAAAAAAAAAAAACAGTTTGACAGCATCTTTTTGATTCTTGAAAAATTGCCTTTGTTTTGTATAATGGCTTAAATAATTCAAACCAGAGTAATGTGTTGCATTTATACATAGTTATTGTGCATGCTGTTTGTTTTTCTAGATGTATGTACATATACATTTGCTTTCTTGGCACACACCTTTTCCCCCAAAATGCAATATAGGAGAGAGTCCTGCAAGGCGTAGAATCTCATTTTCTGTTAGCATACACAGTCAGAAAATTGGCGTGTGTGTGTGAGTGTGATAAATTATTAGCGACAAAACCTTTAGCAGCAGCAGCAGCACAGATGCCAGATGCTCATAGCTCTATTACTCGGAGGAAAGCAGCACTGCATCTTTATCTAAATTTTCAGCATTTAGCTTTCCAACATGGACTGTGAATCATATGATGGATCCGTTTAATAACTCTGCAGATCCAGCTAGCTAAATTATGTCATGAAAACGTTGTGATAACCTAACGAACATACTTAATAATTTGATAAATGTTTGGTTTGTTCAATGAAAATCAATACACACATGTATCACCAAGCTCACCAAGCTCACCAAGGCTGCATTTATTTGATCACAAATACATAAAAAAATCGATATCATGAAATATTATAATAATTTAAAATAACTGTATGCTATTTTTATATTTTATCTAATGTCTGTGATGCAAAGACAAACTTTCAACATCATTACTCCAGTCTTCAGAGTCAGAAATCACGCTAATATGCTGATTTGCTGTTTAGTTATGATGAGCAAAAACGGTTTTCAACATTGATAATAATAATAATAAGGAATGTTTCTTGAAAACCAGATTAAATTTCATAAGTTCATTTTAGAATGAAAAATTCCCATCGCATAAATAGTGTACATTACATTTTAAACTACCAGTACATAAAAAATTGAAACCGTAATATAATGAAATATTACAATTGTACTGTAATTTTGATTAAATTAATGAAGCCTTGATAAGAATAAGAGACTTTGAAAAATATGAAAACTTTTGGCCAGTACTTCAAAATCTGGTACTGCATTTGTCAATAATAGAAAATAAATATTAGTGATAGAAGTAATTATATTCTGAATTCAAATGGTCTCACTGTAAAAAAGGTTATTGGAGTATGTTTTACAATAAATTACTATTTGTCTTTCTATGTCAAAATGTAATGTTAATTCAAAGTGTTACGTGTCGATCCTTTGTAATCATTTGTGAAATTTAGTAGTCATTTTTAATATAATTTCATATGTAAACTGTCTGTCGTGGTAAATTGCCAGATATTTGCACAGATTTGCTCTTCAAATAAGTCAACTGAAACTTTTTATTTTTTAATCTTTTTTCTTTTTCGCATAGCAATATAACCCAACCACAACCCCCTTTCATCTGTGTCTGTGGAAGACCAGTAACTTTGCACGGTCCTGTCCTTACAAACTGTCCTTCTTTTGCCTCTCTCGCTCTCTCTCTGGAGAATGATGTGGCGTTTGTTAGGCTAATACAGCTGCCAGGCTACATCATGTGACCGCTGCTGAGGAGAGGAAGCTAAATTAGATCAGGGTTGTCTGTCCAGCAGGCACGATTACCGCAGCCAGCAAACCAGCCAGAACACATCAACAACGTCATTAATAGTCCAGTCCTGCCTCTCTGCATTCTCCGCAACAAACGCACTGCTGCCACTGAAACCGAGATGCAAGAAAAGCCAAATGGGGGAGGGAAAAATCCTCCCTCATGAGATGCCTATAGTCCCCCCATTAGTCCACGACTCATGATACTTCATGATTCCTTATGATTTTTGCAATGGAAATGCAAATGCAAATTTCTAAACTCGGATCCAAATTAGTTGCTGTCTACTGGGATCTGTAATTCATCACACACCCTGCCAAGAAACTCCCAATTTTTAATTCAAAGGCTCAACTAGAAAGATGCTTCAGAATTTTAGACATCCACAAGGACATATTTCATAATAAAAACACAAAGCGATGCATCATGGGTACTCACCACACTATTCCCTGAGCCCCAGAACCAATGGGCTTTAGATTTTGGTACCGTTTGAGAACCGTGAAGGTGGAATCTCCTACTTCCACGCTGTAGAACTGGTTGTCCACTTTGCTTTTACTCATGTTGTAATGCTGGGCAATGTAAGAAACATCAACTTGTTTGCCAAACCCCTGTGTGAAGAAAAGATGGATGTATAAGCTGAGAACGTCATATCACTTATGTTTAGACAGTTGATAAGAACTCGTAGGCTATTATTTAAAAAGTCATAAAAACCTTTGCAAATGATTCACTTTGATTGTGATATAAACAGTGTGAAGCGGTATGCATAAAACTGTTTGTATTCTCTTCATCAACACATGATATGAAAACACATTTAACACTGTAAAACCACAGATGAGTTTGCAAACAAATACATAATTGCAATGTTGTAAATGAGGTTCTCACTATTATGATTTTATATTTTACAAAGTGGCTCGTCTCATAGCTGTACCTTTATAATCGCCCAATTGCATCTTAATTTCTCTTAATTATGTTGCAATTGTGAGATAAAAATGAAAGTTGCAGGGGATATGAAATTATGTATATTCTCTGCTAACAGGGAATGTTCTCAGAAGTTTGGGTTATGTTCTGGAAAAAGTTATGAACAATCGATCTTCCAGTAACATTAACCCTTTTGGACGTAAGTTCTAAATATTCTCTCTGACCCCCCAGCGTGAGTTTTTTTAGGTGACCGTTATTTTAGAATGTTTACCTTATTGTTCCCATGGCGACGCGTCATGCTTGTCACGTTGACACACCGCAGCCTCAGAAGCGCTTTATGACATGTGGATCGCATTTATTTAGTGTATGTCTTATTTATTCAAAATATTCACACACTTGTTGGCTATGTTATCAACTACCTGATATTTCGATTCTCAAATATGTGGAAATTAATGTGTTTTGTCGTTTAAAAACTTTTATAATGATCATGTTAACTGATCTATGATGCGCGAAGGGCGCCGCCATGTTTGTTTGCACCGCAGTTCGGAGAATCTGATCGGTCTGATTTATAACGCAAATTCAGTCTTCTCCCGAAAAACATGACAGTAAGTGACCGGTGAAGTGAGAGAAGAATACAGTGAACTTTATAGTTACCTATGCAATGTGTATCTGATTTATCTGATCAATTTATAAATTAATGATTGCTATTTCTGCTTTTATGGACGTCAGTGTGTATTTTTCAAACTAGAGATGTATACTAGATACTAGAGATGTATTGTTGAAAACACTGAGTAGTTGTGATATATGGCAAGCTCTGAGCACGTCCGTCTCTAAATCGCGCGCCAGATGACGCGCAAAAACACGTTTGAATTTTGCAGTTGATGACGTGAAGCACGAACGTTCTAATCACACCAGTGTGATCGTACGTGCGAAAGGGTTAATAGAATGTTTGTTCAAAGTTATCGTTTATATATATATATATATATATACGTATATGTTTATATAAATGTATATATAAATGTTTTAGTTGGGCACTTGTCTAGCATTATTCAAAAGAACATTCAAAAGTAACATTCGCTAAATGTTTGCAGAATGATCAAATGGAAAACGTTTCTTAAACGATTATTTAAACAAGAAAATAATAGTTTTAAAACATTGTTTTAAAAACTGGACGTTAAATTGCATTTTCATAACCATTCAGAGAAAACATTTTTGTTAGCTGAGTACAAGCGCATAACATCTAAACATTTTAGTTTCACAACTAGAGAGGGTATCGTATCTGCGCTTGGCTGAAGATCTCAGATATCAGACTATATTAAATCAAACTATCAAGGTTATCGAGGGTCTCTTCGTTCTGGAGTTCATGCCAGCGACGGCACAAAGGCCAGCTGTGTAATCGATTGTACTAACTGTCACATAGTGAATATATTTTGGGTGTACCAAGGGAGGAAGCTGTCCACATAATTTCACAAGCTAAATTGGTCAATGGTAAGAGAAGAGAGAGAGAGAGAGAGAGAGAGAGAGAGAGAGAGAGAGCAATATACATATATATATATATATATATATATGTATGTATGTATGTGTGTGTGTGTTTCATAAAGTCTTATCTTTATCATGGGAGTCATCTCTCACTGCAGTGCCTCCCATTAAACTGACAGGGCTAATTTAAAGCTAATGAGCTAAGATTTGCAGTAATTGCTGCTTTTTATTCAAACAATGGATAGAGCACATAGAATGATTTGGTTTAATTATTGTGGTGAAATCAGTTCCGTTCCAAAACCTAGTGAACAGCCTAGATGACACTTTAAGGCAAATGCCTTGTGTTTTAGCTTAGCGACATGCTAGCATAATGTTTCATCAAAGTCAGTTGAGAGTAATTTCTCCCATACCAAAGTAACAGAGTTCTGGAACTGAGCTGATACACTATTAGGGACATGAAACACCCTTGGCTCAGGAGTCAGTTGTCATTTAGTGATTTAGAAGACACGTTTATTTGAAGTGACCAACAGTGACAGTCCCTGTGGAGGACGCAGAGGTTAAGTGTCTTGCTCAAGGGCACAGTGTTAATTCATGGATCAGTCCTTCTGGAATTTAAAATTACAACCAAAAAATCTTTATTTACTAGTCAACTCCACCTACTGCTCTCTTGAGCTGTGATCTGTATGTCCCACCGAAGGTTTCTCTGACAGGTGATGAGGATCATTTCAAAGTCAGCTAAATATTAAATGTTTTGCTGTGATACTGTGATTACTGTTCTTCTGGGAATATATATTCTACTTATATTTATATTAAGCATAAGGAAGCGCACTACATTTAAGGAAGATATACAGTACATCTGTAAATTGAATTTAAAGTGATAGTTCACTCAAAAAGTGAAAATCCTGTCACCATTTATTCGTCCTCATTTCATTCCAAACAAGACAAAAAAATGATGTATTCGTTTATGATTTAAGCACCTTCTCTTTATTTCTCTCTTCCTTTCCACCGGTATGAATTTGTTCTATTTCTTTTGATTGTAAATATTATATATATTAATTTATTCACTACTTATTTCATTATTGCACGGATGGACATTAAACAAATAACGGTAAATTACTTGGTTTTGTGATCCGTTTCCTTTCTCCATTTATTTCCACACTGATTAGACACACACACATACATATAAAATATTTTTTTGTTGCGTCTTAATATCCCTAGACAAATTAACGAGGGACGTAACATCCACAAAAGACAAAAAGACATGGATTTGGAACAACATGAGTTTGAATAAATGATAGCAGAAATTTCATTTTTGGCTAAATGACCACTATAAAGAAAACATGAAAAAGCATTTGCAACCCATTTTATTTCCACAATGTGATGTATTACAAAATGAAACAACATTGCAATGAAAACAGTCACTTTCCCGGAAAAAAGAAAGTGATATGGGTTTGCAACAACACAATAATAGTAAATGATTTGGAATTTCTTTTGCCGTTTAAGTGCTTTTAATTTGAATGATGTATCTTTATGGCGGCATTTTTAGAAAACCCTTCCATGCATATTTAAAATGTATTAAGATTCTCTTAATGCGTTTTGGGAAACCTGACTCTGAATGGCTTGGAATGCTGCGAGGAATTGATCCTGTATAAGCTGTGCATCTTCTTTAAGGGCCCAGACATGCTGTCACCAGTACTTGTTTTAGACAATGACACATCCATAAGAATGACAGGGAGAATGGAAGTGAATGAATACTCTACCTTTTAATTTACCTGTATGGAACACACACCTGACAAAAGGCAATCTTCACATCCAGGACTGGAGCACTGCAGTTATATAAGAAACGTCTGTTCATAAATACCTGAAACACAGGAATACGACAAGGAAAAGATCAAAAACTGAATGAATAGATCAACAATATGTTTTTTTCCTGTCAAAACTGATATTGAGGTGGTAAGATATTTGCTTTGTTCCGTAATGCTCATTTCATCTCCAAATGTCCTCATTCTCAAGATGTTTTTTTTTTTGCAGATAGTGATATGTGCTAAAAGAGAGAGAGATAGCTGAGATGATAAACAACACCTTTTTCCTTTTTCTCACATCTACCATCTTTAGTCCATCTCAAAGCCCTGCTCTGTGGATATAACGGCTCTCGGCACACTGAGGATCTATGCATTAGCTCTGCGTATGTCTGGAGAACAGGCTTTCCAAGAATAGTCAGTGTCATCCAGGAGTCAAAGACAGTATGCTAATTTGGTTTGATTATTTATTCCGCCTGCTTCTGCTCTGCTCTGCTCTGTTTCCTGTTTTTTTTTCTCCCTCAAGGGACGAGGAGGAGCTTTTGGTAAGCGTTGTGCACCCTGCCTTTTAAAGATACCAAACCCCTGTGGATAAGCGTTAAATATTCATTAGTGTTGTCCAGATTTCATCTCAGCCAGCAGCAACAAAGGGATCAGTCAATAAAGATTGAAAGATTGTGCGTCCTTTTAACGCTATGATATATTGTTTTGTTTTCTTTTATTTCTGGTTATTATTACTTATATTATTTAAAAATGATAATATTCCTATAACTATATAAGTATCAATATTTCAATATGACCAATAATAAATAAAAGATTATAATAATATCAAAAATTAATATATGTGAATATTGTCAAAAGCTGGAAAAATTCATAATATATTAAAATATTCGATTAAAGGGACGGTTAATCCAAAAGTTTCATCATGTACTCACCCTCATGTTGTTCTAAACCTATATGAGTTTCTTTTTTCAGTTGAACAGAAGCTCATAAACACACAATTGTGATAGTATAGGATTTGTGTGGGTATGCGATTTGGTGTATTTTCCTATCAATAACGGATGTTTACATTAGCGGATGAGGATGTGTAGCGATTAGCTCCTTATGAAAAGCTATACATAACATATTTCATCCACATTAGATTGCAATTGGAATTTATTACAAACACTCAATGGTGGTTTAAAGCAGAGAATCAATTGTATCACTTTTCTTATGTAGCTTGATGCTAATTGTAGCTCTAATGCACCTGCTGCACAGGTGTAGTTATATTTCACAATGCATTTTGTCAAAATACGAATAGTTTCGTAAAATTACTATTTATAATAGGTGGATAAATGTACATTGGGATCAAAATTGATATGAATGGGAAAGCCATAATGACAGAATAAAGGTAAATAGTCTGGATAAAAACAAAAGTATAATGAAGATTAGGTCTGATACTTGACAGAAGAAAACACATGAATCACGCACAAATTACACACAGATTTTCGTTTATGTGCGGAGCGTGCGTCGTATGCGTAATTCGTCGGTGGAACGAACGTGGACCGTCAGTGATTGTAAGTGGATGTGCGTCGAAGGCGGTTTGTGCGTGATTTTGAGTTTTGAACGGTTCAAACTTCAAAATTGCGTTATTCATGAGTCGGCGTGCATAGTTTATGCGTCGAGTATGTGTGACTATGCGCGGGACACGCGTCGGCCGTCAGTGCTTATGCGTTGGAACTGGTTCGAAACCGAGCACATCCACATCCGTCCACTGACGCCCCACCTTCATATCACGCATGAACCGCGCACGTATCACGTTCATTACACTGACATCCACTGACAATGTGGATTGTGAAAGTTCTTGTACGTGGAACGTTCGCGAAGCGTGCGTGTTTGGACGCGCTCCGTCAGTGATTCATGCGAATGTTCGTGGAATACTTTTGGTCAATTTCTCGACGCACAAGCACGCACAAACCCAATCTGCGCGTGATTTGTGAGTGATTCGTGCGTGATCGGCTGTGTGACTGGCCCTTTAAAAATCACAAAATAAAATATTATGTATAATATCTAAAATACCATAAATGGTTGTGCTTTCAACACATATTAATAGAAGATAGTTTGGATGTGTCAAGGAAGCCCAGCACTAGAGGTGTTGTTCTTGCTGGTTTTGAGTGGCAGCTTACAGCTGTGTGTGTAAATGGCATGAGGACTGCCTACAGTCCATGTGTGTTTGTCATTAACAACACTGCTTTCATTTCATTTCCTTTCCAAAGCGGCTGCTGAACCTGCACTACTGCTCTGAGATAAAGAGCATGATGGGATATCCTGCAGCTTCATGATGATGACCTTAATATTAGTGATTAAAATGAGTCAATATGATGAAAATTATAATCCAGAGAGAGGAAAGGGGGTGAAAGAGAGAGATCTTAAATGGCTTTTAGTTCAGTAATTTGTAGGTGCTGCTCCTTAATTACTATTTTCCTTAATTATGTGCTCTCTGCAGTTGGTCTAATGACAGTGCATATGAGAAAACATCTGATCAATATGAAGAGCTTCTCATAAACACAAGCATCCAGTACCAAATGAGTGATTATTTTGCTGCAAATACTTTGATTAAAAGTGGCAAATAAATGTATATCTGTGAAAGACAGTTTCAGCTCCACAAAGCACTTTTAATTTTCCTTAAAAACATTTTATATATTGATGTAGCAGTCATGAATCATAAATCTCTCAATTATTGAGTCTTGTCCTCATTAGTTTAGTATAAATTCCTTTATACCAAAAGCAACTGATTCAAACATTCCGACAGTCTGTTACCATGGTGGCAAACTGATACCTTTATAGAAAACAAATGAACTTTTTCAAAAAAATGATTTATTAAAATAGTATTCGGCTGAGGAGACACACAGCCATCAGGGAGAACATCCTTGAACAGATTTCAACAGTCTGAAAGCATTTAAATTTTTATCACTCACAGTATGGTAATGAGATACAAACACTTGAAATTATGAGAAGTTAACTTTCAACATCACTTACAGCACCAAACAGAACCGAAACTCAAATGCTTCTCCAATCTACCACTTTTCGGACAAAGAGTGTCCAAATCACCCCCCTATACCCTCATTCACAATTTCCACTCCACTTAAGTCCAATTAAGGGAGTGAATGAAAATGAATGAGTGAATTTGGACTCTAAGTGTGCCGGAGTGTCTGCCAATTTTCCATAGTTTGTGCTTGCTGTTTAATAGTTATTTGATACTTAGTATCAAAATAAGATGTAGTAGCTCCCGTAGTAAGATAAAAAGATTCTTCTTGAACTCTGTCATGGAAAAGTTTGAGACGTTACGTCAGAACTGATTGACGCAATGGAATCCCGTAGTGTCAATCAGTTCTGACGTAACATCAAACATGACTGACTGAAAGGGAACTATGTATAAACCTGAATTAAACAATTTGATAATGAATTAAAAATTATTTTTCTACCTGTGTGATATTACACTGCAGTGGTTTGGAAAATGGATGGATGATTCCACTGTGGGCGCCATGTTCTAAGACACAGGAACTTATCCAGCATGCAACTCTCACAGTGCATTATGGGTAAGCTCTAGCCGCTCAGTATACATTGGTTGTACACTTGTTATTGAGGTGCCTTGTGGTATAACCTTAAAATAAAGCCTTATTTTAGGGTTTAGGGTGCGATTTCAGACTCAGACATAGTGTTACTGACAGCCTGGCCAGAGAGGTGCTGCAATAATGTAAAATATGTGAAAAGATTATGTTTTTAACATTCAAGCATGAAAACCTATTCTTGTAGACCCTTAAAACAAAATCAAGACTCGGTAAAACGGCATAATAGCTCCTAGGCTTATTTTATCCATCGGAAATCGGCTGGATTGTAAAAAGTTAATGCTACATGCCAATACGGATGGAGAAAAATATAGGAAAAAAGAAATAGATTCAAGACAAGAAAGAGCAAAATGCCAATCTATGCTTATCAGCACCATCGGCTGAAAGGTTGTGTTTACGGCAGCTCCAGCTATGAATGCTGAAATAAAATCACACCACATCAACACTCTTGAAAAAACAGATAATAATGAGGATGTGTTTGTGATTTGAACAAGAAATAGCTTTTTACATTTTCCCCTGAAAATGTGAGTGGTGCTAGCACATTCTAATCATGCTGTTATGAAGCTAGAGGGGTTTTTAGCACATTTTTGTCCTGTTGCTAGGGTATTCTGGGTTGTTGCTAGGGCATAGCAAAGGTGTTGATTAATACCCTATGTAAAAAAAAGCGCTTGCATATGTCTGTCCCTATTTTTTCAATAATAACAGTGATGTTAGATTAGTAAACGACACTAATGAATGGACGGTGTTTTACAGGACTTTTATGGAAATAATTTAAGCAAATCTATTTAAATCTCATTATTCTCAAAACTCTTGTTGTATAAGAGTTTGGTATGGTATTTAGTGTGGCATCAAACCAACACTACTGGTTTTAAAGTCTCCATAGCAACACAGAATATTTCATATGATCCTCTTAAATTAGACTTTATCGATTGCTTAGATAAGCTGGGATAAACGTATACACATTCTAGAGCTGCTCTTCAAGAAATATTTGACAGCACGGTTGAGCTGCACAGAAATTTTATCTATAAAGAGGATGATATGGCAAGGTCAGGCCTGATGAATGAGACCAAGAGTCGATGAAGACCCTTGATAAGAAAGTGATGAATTACAGTGTGCAAATATGACATTAACAGACAATAGGACACAAGCTGAGAGCAGGAACTCTGGCTTCCCAAGGGTCCAGAAAGTGCACAGATATGGTAATAAAACTAATGCCTGGAGATTAGAAACAGAGCTAGACGGATGGACAAAAAGTCAAGCTTCCAACCTCAGGATAATACACAAAACAGAATGAGCGGGTTTAATAATACTGGATTGTGGGTAAGCTCTCTCGTGGTATTGACAGACCTATATTGATTTGGTTAGGGAGCACAAAATATTTAATAAAAGTCGATCTTCATGCCTGTCAACAGTGATGTGAGATGGATGGTATGACCATATATTGCGTTATTTTATTATTTTATATCACAGGAATTGCACATATAGGTTGAGTTTGTGCTCAGTAACAAAAAAAAACTGTTTTAATACTTTTATTCAGCAAGGATGCATTACATTGATCCGAAGTGACAGTAAAGACTTTTATGATGTTACAAAAGATTTATATTCATCAAAAAATCCTTTTCACATAAATATAAGAAATTAATATTCTTTCTTGAGCAGCAAATCAGCATATTAGAATAATTTCTGAAGGATCATGTGACACTGAAGACTGGAGGAATAAATAAATATGACTCAAATAGCCTATACTAGCCTTGTGGTATGAATGATACAACAGAATCCCTACCAGTTAACACATTTCTACCCTTAATTGTATATTCGTCATCGGCTACCACCAGCCCTAATGGCTGTGTGTGTGTGTGTATGCTGAAATCTGTTGTTCACACAGCTACTGCGCACCAGAGGCTAATTTTGTAAAGTGCTTGGACAGCGTGTGAAACCTTTAGTACACAGCAGCCATGTTGAGATGAACAGACAGGTGATTTCAGAGCTACAATGAATCATCACCCCTGAGACTCGACAGATGGAAAGTGTACATCACTGAAACTCCATCTCTCTTTCCTCCCTCCTCTTTGTCTCTCTCTTTAACTCAGTTTCCTGAACAGAGAACATTGATTAATTAGTCTATTGTGTCTGGAGCTTTCAGGTCAATTAACACTGATGATCTGTCAGAGGGATCTATGCTAAAGTGATGTTGTTGATGTGGCACAGAGTGCTAAGGCTAACATGCTCACAGTTAGCGTGACTCCCCCCATACACACACACACACACACACCACAACGTTGATCCCTAAACCTACCAGTCACTGCAACCTTAAACAATAAAATTAGCTTCCGGGATGGGAAACTAACAGTTTCTGGTGAACTGTTTTGGGAGGAAACTCATACATGCTACATCCATACATTAGCTTTGCAGAGGCTAAACAATGCTAGGTGTACAATTAGCAACAGAGGATAACCCTTCTGAAAACCCCCCCCCCCCCCCCACTAAATCCAGTTTAAGCTGTTTGGCTGGTCTTAGATGGTTAAAGCTAGATGTAGCTGGTGTTCATCCAGTTTAAGTGGTTGGTCAAGTGGTCTCCCAGACTGACCACCCAACCAGCATAGGCTGTTTTTAGCTGTTTTTGTTGTTGCTGCTTTTTTGTCTTACACTTGAAGTAATTTAATTGTTTATATGAGAAATTCATAGATTTTATTAGTTCTTGCACTAGTGTGGCATTAACAAAGCTCAATGGGGTGATTGAGTTAACCTCAAAAGCATTGTTTTTTCAGGTAAACATTTTGACAGTTGACCGCATCCATTCTTTTGCTTCCTCCTCTTTTTCTCAGCGCAGATAAATGACAATTGCCAAAGTGCGTTTCATCGTGCTCGATTGGTTTACCACGAGCACATGCTGAAAATGTTTTATTCTTTAATACTAATTTGCATCATAGCCTACAATCGTATAGTCTTCATAGCCTACATTCGTATATGTCGTACCCAAGGTAATAGTCAGGATATATCAGCATGTACTGAATAAAGGTAGATCACATTATTTTCATAACTCACAACTTTCAAAACAATTTTATGGAGTGTTTTTTTTTGTCTTCTTTTAAAGACATTTCAACATCAACAACAGTACATGAACTGTACTTCTATCCCTCACAGCCTAATTTTCCCTGTCAAAAAATAAATATGTTGCGACCCAGTCTATAAGAAATGTTGCCTTGGCAAGTAATTGATTAAAAAAATTTAAATACATAATTCAAAATACAAATAAATTGGCTACTCTTTGCTACTAAATGCTATAGTATTGTGAGACCCTGAGAACTATAATAACCATCATATATCTCAACTGTGCTTGATAGCCACCCTTAAATCGCTAGTGTTCCCCAGTATTTTAACAAGTAGCATTAGATTCTGTGATAGATATGCACATAACCTTCATAAATATGCAAAGAGAGTTGAAAAAGACAGGGCATAAAATAATGCATGAAATTGAAGCTGGATATGACAAAAACAGACCTCAACCTCAACCCTTTAATGCCAGATACATCATATCTGTTTTTTGTCTGGGATTGTAATATTATTCAATAAGTCTATCTGTCAATCATCAGAGGTTTGGCAGGAATATGTTGTCTGGGAAAAGCTGAATTCTCCTGAAATTAAGAGATATGGAATAAAACAAGAGAGCAGATGGAGAAGAGATTTTTTTTGGCAAGGATAGTTATGGATGACCTTTAATTACAGAGATTCCTTTATTTTAGCCAGGGATTACCGGTACATTTTTCACTTAATTTTAAAGGCAAATTACCATATAATATAATATATATTTTTTTTTTACTTAACTCGATTTGACATGCCTTAAACTCAAAAGATAGATCATATATAAAGGAATAAATACCTTTTTTAAATATGTATTTATATACTATTATAATACTTATTACTATTTTGATTGACCCTTTCTTAGCTTTTGGTTAACAACAACAACACTGCATGCAATTGTATAATTTTCAGTTATTATGGTAAATTAGAAGCCTTAGAAATCTCTATTTATAAAACGTTGGCAGGTTAAGTAAAAACTTGAATGACCTGTATCTGACCTGCCTCTGATAATACATCCAGCTTAAAAACACACACACACAACAGCAAATGATCTCAGACACATAGGGGTCTGGGGTTTTGGGGGTTTTGCTCACCTCAATACCAAAGGAAAATCTCCAGACTTTTTATCTTACAAAATTACAATACAACCAAAAACAGAGTGATGCATAAAATCCCTACAGGTGTATAAAAAATACATATAAATCAAATTACAGACTTACAGTACCTCAAAATCCAAGGTTTTAACCCTTGAGAACCCAATGTGCACAAATCCGAATACAGTTCATGGTCCCTTATCATTTCTGTTTTCTGTTCTACATCACGTGTTTATATGATTTTGAGAAGCTTTCAACGGCTTTCAGTGTGGCTGATTTACTCAGGGGAAGTAGCAGGTCATAAAACATTTCTGCTCACCGGGAGCCAATCTGGGCCCTGTCAGCGGCTGGGGGCCGCCTTCACCGACAGCCCTGACAGGTATCTTGTGCGTGGGTGGCAGATACCGTAGAACAACATCAGCTTGAAAAAGAAGACAGATGTCCTTGTTGCTGCCTGTGCTGTTTAGGTTTCAGAGCATGCATATAATGATATAGGGTGTGTTATCACACAAACACAATGAAGTCCTATCTGATAGGAATGTAATATTACCAACTGTTTATGTGTAATTGCCTATTGCATGCTGTTACATGGCAAGGTTTTTGGAGGAGTGCTATTTCTATTCTAACTGATCAATTTTACATGGCAAAAATGTACTAAAACTGAAAAACTATATAATAATAAATAATATAAAATATAAATATAGACCTTAGACAAATTGTATGTATTATATATATATATATATATATATATATCAGACCCATTTAAATTCTGTACAGAATGCTGTATTTTGTATATGGAGAAGATAAGAAGTAGAAACGGTTAGAGATTAGGAAAACTTAGGAAACTTACCGAGCTGTGATATAAATGAATCGCTATCGCTTGTTTTGTTTTTATAAAGGGGAGGGGCTTTTTGATATGTCCCGCCCTGTCTTCCTGTTTCAGTGGAAATTGCATTAACACATTGAATAATGCTATGCTTTTTAAGGTTCTTTAGTGGCTCTTTAAGTTGAGGTTTTAATTTGAATATTTAAATTAAAAAAAGAAAATAAATTTGAAAAAAAGGAAGCTTTTACATGGGCAAGAATCTATAAAAAAAAAAAGAAAGAAAACTATCTAGGTAGCATTAATGATGACAAATGAAAGTGGAAAGGCCAGAAAAGAGCTAAACTGAAAATGCCACAAACGGGGGAATTAAGAAAATACTGCAGGTAAAATCTCAGTCAACATTCTCCATAAGCAGCAGTTCAAAGAAGGTCTAGATCTAGTATATCATCCTCTAAAATAGACCAAAGCTTATAAGACAAAACTTACTGAAATCATAGACAATCATAGTTCACCAGAACAGTGCTGTGGGCCACCGGGGAGAAATAAACTTCTGTAATATGACGAATGAATGTGAAACAGAACATTAGTGGGAAATAGCGTAGGATGGGACATAATATTATATTATCGTATCATATCATATAATATGATATTACTGGGTAATATTATTTTCCCTGCCCATACTACCTCAGATACATACATAGAAAAGAAAATACATTTCAGAGAATGGTGAGAGAAATATTTATAACATATTATTACATATTATAAATGTATATATATTTATATATATTTATTACATATAATAAATTGTGAAACCTTTTTTTTTATAACGTGCACTGATAAATCATGTCAGCGACATTTCTTAATAAGGTAGTAAATAAGGTAAATTATAAATTTACATTGTCTATAGAGGATAACTTGCATAAATTATGCCTCGAAATGTAATTTGAAAAAGTTTTTATTTGACTCTTATATGCGCTGGTTCAGAGGAAATACCGGGAGAGAGTCAAACCCGTCGATTGAGTGCTGAGTTTCATTTAACACCTCAGCTTTTCTGACTTAATAGGACATGTATTCAACCTTCTTCTGGATTATTCAGCAGTTCTGCAGTCAAACTTTAGTTTTTACACACTCCACACAAACACACAAGCATTCATTTTTCCTATATTAATTTTTTCTCCGAACATGCTGACAAAGTTAAAAACAGACATTGCTGGCTGCCAACAGGAAAGAAAAAAATCATTATTATTTAAATTATTGCTTCTTGACAGCAATACAATTAAATGGAGAGAAAATGGATGCTAAGGAAGTCCATTATTTCTCATCCTTTTCTTCTGAGGAAAGACACCAACTCACAGTTTCATCTGTTGTCTCAACAATATCTCAAACTGTTGGCATTCACCAATAAACCAAAGTCACAATCAATTCTCAGTATAAACTCAAATCAAATTTATTCAAGAATATTTGAGCTGTAATATTGACATTAATGTTGTACCTCTACACTTTTACTGTCAGGGTTCTACCACATTCGGTCAAGTAATTTTTTGTTGTTGTGGCAGAGCTCTGACACTACCGTAATGTCTCGTGTTCGGTGTGTGCGCACGGCTTCAAAGATTTAATCCGCACACGCACTTCTCTGTGTAATGTCTTATGTGCGGGTTATGATGTCCGATCCCGAGACTGGTGTTGTCTAGTTTTCTTTTGTGTCGGGATTCGGATATTCATGACCCGTGTGTTCGTCCTTGTCGTGAGCGCGCGAGACGAGTGGGTGCTCGTTCTCGCTCGCTCTGTGTTATGTGAGTGGGCGCGGTTCCGAGCTTGAACTGCGTACTCTCGTGTCTTTGTGCACTGTTGGAGCACGCAGTTCGTGTTTACATCGGCCGCGTGCTTTCATGTTGTGTTTTCGTGTCGCGCGTAATTTGGTTTTCACCAGCTGCGCTCTGTCTCTATGTTTTTGTGAACATGTAGGGATGTGCGTCCGCATTGGCTGCGTGTTCTTGTCTTGTCATTGTTAACCCTACCCATCTTGTTTCCTTGTCATTACTCTGATTTGTCCCAACTGTTTCCCGATCAATTACCCTCCTGCGTCTATTTAATCCCTCAGTGTTTGCTGTCTTGTGTCGCGTTGTGGTCGTTATTTTGCCTGTCCAGCCTAGTCATGTCTAGTTATGTTTTTCCCCCTCGGGGTGGTTTATGTTTGTAGTTTTGTTTTATTTTTCCAATAAAGACCAGTCCTACACTGATATTGGGTCCTCGCTCTCCTAAACCTTGACATTTACTGTATGTCAATTGTCGTAATAAATCTTTGGAGAAATATCTGAGTCAGAGTTAAAACCTTAAAGGAACTTAACTCAGAAATTCTGAACTTCTATTAGCTCAGAGAGGAGTTAGTTTCGCAGGAGTCTGAGCTCTCGCTGGGAAGAGCCATAATGTGCATTGTTTACTGTTAAATCAATGGCAAACATCACTCACTAATTACAGAGTACTTGAATATTTTTCCGTTGGCAGCACAAATGCATTGCTGGAGTCCAGGCACATAATTGACAAGATCAGTAAATCAGCGCAAAGGGATGTGAGATGCCAGAATGTGACTCTCTCCTTCCATTTTGTCTCCTTGGTCTTAAATTGTGTTGCTCTCTCAGTTTGGGCCTTTATCTTTTTGTCAGTACTTGCATGTGTGTGTGTGTGTGTGTGTGTGTGTGTGTGTGTGTGTGTGTGTGTGTGTGTGTGTGTGTGTGTGTGTGTGTGTGTGTGTGTGTGTGTGTGTGTGTGTGTGTGTGTGACATCAGACTAATCCCACTATAGTTCACTGTTAACTCTGCGGGGTCCTGGATGGCTTAATGACATGAATAATTCACATCTCCCCTCATTCACAGTCTGTTCATTGCTCAACTGAATATTCTTACTATTGCCTTTTTCTTCCTACTTTTGTCTTTTTTTTATTAACAGTTGTACTGCTAACTAATTTTGTGGAAACAGTGATACATTTTCTTAGGATTTTTTGATAAACAAAGTTCAAAAGAACAGTATTTATTAGAAATAGAAATTGTTTGTTATATAATAATAGTTTTTCATCACTGTTGATCCATTTAATATGTCCTCGCTCAATAAAATTTGAACAGTAGTGTACACAGAAGAAAAAAAACTGTTATAAAACCTAGTGAACTGCCTACATAGAAAGCATTTGGCAACTGCGCTCATAAAAGAAGGCTCTTCCAAAGGGTAGGCAGTGTCACATTCAGGCAACGAAGAGATGAAGATATTTGCAGCAGCCTTTTAATAAAAAAAAACATAACCCAGAAAGCACAGGAGGCAGGTGTAGCAGCTTGTATAACACAAAGACAATACCAGACAATGAACAGAAACGAACTCTGGGCTAAAATACTCAGGAGATAACAAGGAGGAGCAGGTGAACATAGTCTGTAACCATAGAAACAAATGAGTGGTGGGAAAGTGGGAACAGTAAACAAAGAAAAACAAGAAAATACCAACTAAAAGTCCATGAAAAAACGAAACTCAAACTCAGTACGATTATGCTAATATTATTATGATTCTTCATTTTGAATAGTTTCTAAGACAACTTCACATGTATCATTTTCAGTTCAGACAATCCCAGAATGCACTGCAATGATTCAGCCAAGAGAGAACTAAAAAACTGTGAGAAAATAAACAGGCTACGTTCGAAATCGCATGCTTTTCTATTATATATAGCAGGTGAAAAACAGAAAGTGACAAGAGTGGTATGTGAAATGCAATGAAGCGACACAATTGACTCTGGTAGGTCACATGATTATAACAACATGGCAAATCTTGTACAACCGGATTACATTCATATTAAACATAAAATACATTTTAAAATACGTCCGCAAAGTATTCCTATTCAAGCGGCCTATTCAAAGTAAGTACTTTCTAAGAGAGTATGCAATTTTGAACGCAGCCATAGGCTTTTTCTGAATGTTACACGATTCCATAATACAAAACGTGATCATCTTTATGAATGAGCCATTGAATCATTAACTCAACCGATTCAACACTGATTCATTCAGAAACAAAACAAGCGGATAAGATCATTCACTCATAAGATTTATTCAGCATACTTTATATTGAGTTTATATTTACAAAATTTGAAATGTACTAAAAATGTACCAATATTTTTGTGCAATTACTATTCTTTATAGTCATAATATTGCATTTTTAGATTTGCAAGAGCCACTGCTGCGTTTAACATAAGGTCCACTGTTTGTATAATTGTCACAGTCATGTCGTGTCTCGTCACTTTCTGTTTCCTCCTGTGTGATTCTTTGTTTTTTTGTCTCGTTTGCCACTCCCATTGTGTGTGGGTGTTTCCCATTATCCTGTGTATATATAAACCCTCATGTTTAATAAATATAGTTTTACATTGATCCCTTGATTCCGTGTTTTCGTCATCCACTCCACAACTCACCAGTACTGTTACAATAATATACTTTTGTACAGTATATTACTGTATACTAGTTTTCAAAATCAGACATTTATATGTTATTTCATTTAGGGTGCAGATGCATATGGAAAGCTCACTAGGTTCTGGAACTGGTATTGTTAGCAATAAAATGGACAATATAAACCAAGGGTATTTAACCTTAATGGTCTACGCATTTTTTTTAAACATTGTTCTAAAGGATCTATTGTTGGGCAAGCTTCATTTTTCTCCCTGTCAAGTGTAAACAACATCTGACTGCTGCCCGTATGGATAATATCAATATTGTATAGCAGTTTCCAAATATGGGTACAAAACCATGCCAACCAGCAACAATGACTGACAAAAATGAGAGGTATGTCCATTCCAACACTCCCATTAGATTAGGCCTACATCCCGTGTTCTACAAAATCCCTGCAAAAAAATAATCTACAAACTCGATCTGGATTAGAGCGCTAGGATTTTTTGGAGCTGGGGTTTCAATGTTAATCTGACAACACTTTTCTTTGTGTGTGGTTGATCATTAGACCGCCGATGTGATCAGATTATAGTAATGGATTTAATGAAGCACATTTCTTTAAAATGAACAGCAGCTTGTGAACGCATGTTATGTAATTTCTTTCTGTTTTGGTGCTTGCGTAATGCAGATTGATAAGGGAATAATGTGATCATTCTATCAAGTTAAAATCCTTAAGATATTCTGACCTGCAATAACTTACAAACCCTTTTAGATTAATGTCCCATGGATGAAAATAAACAGTGCTGTATGGACAGCGCTGTAATATCCCAGGGCATCTTTATCTAGGAAGGATAAATAAATAAATATACTCATATATTAAATAAGTTAATGGGACAAAAAGACAAAGGAGCTTTTAATGTTATTGAATTGAGTGCATCCATAGATACTGGATGGCTGAATTAATCTTTATGCCACAGAGAACAACTGAGCATGCTCAGATGCTCACTAGGTCAGGAACAGCTAATTCTATCCCTCTTTCATCCTGTGGGTCATTTTCATTCACCTCAACAGAAATGAACAGCACAGAAGAAAACCAAAATCACTTTAAGGTACTTTTTGTATCACATTTGTGCACAATATGTTTCATATAAGATAAAAGACTGTAACCCAGGAACACATGGAGATCCAGTGACTCGATTATTCATCAACAACTTTGAGTTTAAGTGTTTGATTCACTTTCATTAACCAACAGCAAGTCCAATTTCCTTTCAGTTCTCTGCCTTTGCCTTGTTGCCTTTTGAAACATCATGCCAACTGAAATGAAACCTTACGCGACTTAAAGACAAAATATGAAAATGTGGTACAAAATGTTAGAGAAAAGACCCTCCAAATGTGTTCTATTCATTTTATTTATATACTAGGTTACACTTTCTTTCTTTCTTTTAAGGTGAGGTGGTTGCATTGTAGCCTTCCTGTAGCTCAAACAGTAGAGCGTGACGCTTGCAACACCAAGGTCATGAGTTCGATTCGCAGGGAAAGCAAGAACTGATTAGAATGTCAATGTGTATTTTGAATGCAATGCAAGTCGCTTTGGACAAAAACGTCTGCCAAATGCATAAATGTACTTACTTAAATAAGTATGGAGTAATATTAAGTAACTACATGTACTTACAATAGAGTTATGGCTAGGGTTTGGTTTAGTTACATGTAATTATGCATAATTTACTGTTATTAGTAAGTAGTAACATGACTGTGTAACATTAAAATAGTGTTTATTAATATTTTAAATCAGATTTATCTTTATATTATATATTATTTATGTATATTTATGTATTCATATTTTAAATCAGTAGATTAGTCATTTTTTACGTCCTTGTCAATTTATTAGGTTTTATTTTTTTAATTTAAATTTTAATTCTTCAGCTGAAACGTATTTCTTTTAGTCAGTTCAAAGCAATATTTATAATTTTAAGTATTTTTTATTTATAAATTACTATTTACATTGTGTTTTATTTCAGGTTTATTTCAATTACTTAAAAATAAAAATAAATATTTTACTTTTAGATTTAATTAACAATTACCATATGTTAAACCACATGATTCATTTTAATTCATTTTGTATATTTTCAGTACTGATGAATGACTATATTGATGTATTTCTGTTTACTCCACCTTCTTTTTCACTCAGGAATTCTGGAATCGCTTTCTTAAATAATGATGACATTTGGCCAAAATGTGGTATCTTAGAAGGCAGCATCTTTTACTATTTATTTTTTTACTTTAGCACATTTTGCTTATGATGCCTTAAACGGTACTCAAGAGTTCTCACTAAGAGTTAATCATTTAGAAACCACAAAACTCTCATTCTTCGAGTGATGCATCAACCTATTTGACAGATCCCTACCTTCCCTCATTGGGTGGGAAGAGTAAATAACAAACACCGCCTACAAACAGTCAGTCATGATGTCTTTCCTATTCTCAGCATTCATCATGAACCCAAACTCTCTGCATTCACCCAACAAGTTTCTTAGCAACTGCTGAAACACTAAAGATGTCAATAGCAATGTTCTCCACCACTATGACTATGATTCTTATTATCTTGTCAGCCGCTTGACTTGTTGTTCCACCTTCATCCTAAAAACAATAGAAGAAAACAGACTGAACGACTGAGCGCACAATGGCAGATGCCTTGAGTGTCCAAAGCAAATGTCACTCACTGTTCTGCTAATATCAAATCCTCTTTTCTGTGGCAACAGCATGGTCTCTCTCTAGACTCAGCCAATCACAGTGCAGCATCCATCCATCCATCCATCTATTCTGAAGTTCAGGTCATCTCTCAGGAACCCATGAGTATGTTCACAGAATGAGAGCAAAAGAGAGACCTGTTTAAGGCAGGTTACATGTCTTCTCGGGAAAAACTATCTACAGTGATCCCTCGTTTATCCCCTCTCGATAGGTGAAAATCCGCAAAGTTGGATGGGCCCCCCTTGGAATTTCTGTATATGTGTGTGTAGGTACCAGAATGTTTCAAATATGTATATTTATACTTTATATATATTTTACTTAAATCTATTTGTAACGCAGTTAAATGTTCAGGGAGGAAGGAGGCGGGAACCGGCAGACATTTAAAGACTTTAATGATGAAAATAAAACATAAACTCAAAACGAAAGTAATGGCGGCAGCCCCTCGCGGTCGACTGCCGCCCACACAAAACACAACATAAACTCCAGGCCTGGTCCTCTCTCGCTTTCACTGTCGTCGCTCCTCCTTTTATGTCTCCGCTCCTCCGTGAGGAGAGACACCGGTGGCTTCACAGGTGACGCTCATTCTCAATCACGCCACCGACTCTCGTGACGCGCTCACGGTCCCTCGACCCCGCCCTGCTCGCCACACTATTTAATTATAAAACCTTAATATTATACATTTACTCTCTCTCATACGATACGTATTATGGTGCTCTACACTCATCAATGACAGTAGTATCTTGAGACTCCAGTAATGACGACAAAGACAGACCTGTGCGGTTTAATGAATGATGATGATGATGATGATGAAGGTGTTACTGTACTGGTATAATGAGGCCTTTAAATCAGTTCGGGAAGCGCCTCATCAGATATCGGTGTTGGATCGTCAACATTTGCTTCTGAGAGAGGCGAAGAGGCTCCCACTCCACTCGTGCTCTCATTGGTCGATCTCGCGCCAGGAACCAATCACGTGTCTTGTCTGAGCGCCCATGTGTGTACAAAGCCTCTGAGAGAGTTTCTCTCTTTGTCTGGCATCCTGGGAAACCGTTTAACTCGCATCACGATGAAGCAACACTGCTTTCTGCAATACAGGTGCCGATATAGCGATATTTTTGAATTCAATGAATATTTTTGAAAAATCCGCGAAACTGCGAAGTGGCTTACTATATTTTAAAGTTTGAAGCGGTTTAAATTAATCAGTTAGTTCACATATCCTGAATAATGACTACTAAACAATCAACCCGAAAAGACATTAAGTTCAGTTCATTTCTGGGAATTAGTGAATTCATTTGCTTCATCATGTGAATGTATGTATGCACATATACTATATATTTCCAAACTGTTATGTTAGATGTGATTAATGGCAATTAATCGATTGGACACCACTAATGTTTTCTATCGATCTGAGAATATATCACTCATAGCAAGCTGTTTGTGTATGTGTGTGTGCTTTTACTTTCTTTCCTGCTGCGCACTGGAGGCAAACCTTAAGTCGGCTTACAAGCATCACATAAATATGCCAGTAATTCCACATTGGTCCCATATTTCTCATCTTTCCTTCCCCTCTCTTTCTCCTCCTCCTCCTCCCCTTCTCTCTCTCTCGCTCTCTCTCTCTCTCTCTCTGTCCACAGTGCTGTGGGGAACCTGAAATCCTGTCAAGTGAGCTATGCAGCAGCAGATGCGTTCAACCAAACACTAAAGAAAGACATCCAACCAAACCTCACAGCTGAGTGGAAGTGGATGGCTTGCAGTTTCTTCAGAAATATTTAGAATAATAACAGTAAATTGCTTTGAAACCTAAGAGTTTAAATCAGCTGCTATAACCAGCTGATCATTTAAAATAAAAAGGCTAAACTCTCTCCTTCCTCAGTTTCAAGAAGACATTGTGTAACTTCCATCAAATGACAGCAGCAAACATGTATGCTATATTTATATCTATCGCATTGAGAAACACAAACACGTTGACACACACTTCCTCGTGTCTGAAATTAAACACACACATGTATTAGATACAAGAGTGGAAGATAAGCGGTCATCGGGACAGGGGGTTATCCTGGGGGAAATGACATTTGTCCAAACACTTGTTTAGATGACTATTTAGAAGAACACAAACAAAGCGCAGCGATAATAACATCTCATTAATGTGCTGAGGCAATTAAATTTGTCTCTTGCATAACACGCTCTGCCACTATAGGGCAAAGCAAAAACATCTAAATTATTCACATTCCTGCAGTCTGATTAACAGATGCGGACAGTGGACTAATTTCAAAATACAGAGAGGAAACAACTCAAATGCTGAAAGAATGAATGAGGATTAGATAGGAGTCTTGATGGAAAAGTTTTTTTTTGACTGATTCACTTCAAGTCTTTCTATATGTCTATCCATCCATCTGTTGTTTGTCTACCCATCCATCCATCCATCCATATATCTATCTATCTATCTATCTATCTATCTATCTATCTATATTATATGGTGAGGTTTCAGGGTTCAGTCCTGGGTTATTTCCCAGGCAGTAAACACACTCCTTCATTCATTCCTTTTTCCTCCCTGATCAGCATGAGACCAAATCACACCGGACGGCAGGGGCCAACCCACTCCTTGAGCCCTGACCCCTCCACTTCTCAGCGCCAGTTCTTTTTTTAATCCATTTTCCTTGAACTAAAGTGCAGCGCTTCCTAATATTCCTCTCTTTTTTCATTCTGTGCCTCCTGCTTGCTGTCTCCAAACCACAGCAATTCCACTGTGCACTTTCTTACTTTAAAGGTTATTTGGATCAGTGTAGTGGGAGCTAAGCACTCCTGATTTATTTAATGTAACATCAAAGACTTTTAAAATCTCTTAAGAACCATACAGCTAATTCAGGAACCTCAATATAATGAAATGATACTTGATAAGAAGAACCTTTCAAGACGCCTCATAGGTTGAGGAATCACACACAGCTCTTCTGTACTCTCACTGAATGTTTTGAACAGCTATGAGTCATTTCTGTTTGAATGTGAAAAAAATGCCGTTTTCATTATGACTACAGTAAGTAAAAAAGAATGCATGGTTCAGATACTAGGAACTGAGAGAGGGTCTATATCTTTGCTAATAATTATACATTATAAAAATATAGATAAATAGATATACTGTATACACTCACCTAAAGGATTATTAGAAACAGCATACTAATACTGTGTTTGACCCCCTTTCGCACTCAGAACGGCGTTAATACTAGTGGCATTGATTCAACAAGGTGCTGAAAGCATTCTTTAGAAATGTTGGCCCATATTGATAGGAGCATCTTGCAGTTGATGGAGATTTGTGGGATGCACATCCAGGGCACGAAGCTCCCGTTCCTCCACATCCCAAAGATGCTCTATTGGGTTGAGATCTGGTGACTGTGGGGGCCATTTTAGTACAGTGAACTCATTGTCATGTTCAAGAAACCAATTTGAAATGATTCAAGCTTTGTGACATGGTGTATTATCCTGCTGGAAGTAGCCATCAGAGGATGGGTACATGGTGGTCATAAAAGGATGGACATGATCAGAAACAATGCTCAGGTAGGCCGTGGAATTTAAACGATACCCAATTGGCACTAAGGGGCCTAAAGTGTGCCAAGAAAACATCCCCACACCATTACACCACCACCACCAGACTGCACAGTGGTAACAAGGCATGATGGATCCATGTTCTCATTCTGTTTACGCCAAATTCTGACTCTACCATCTGAATGTCTCAACAGAAATTGAGACTCATCAGACCAGGCAACATTTTTCCAGTCTTCAACCGTCTAATTTTGGTGAGCTCGTGCAAATTGTAGCCTCTTTTTTCTATTTGTAGTGGAGATGAGTGGTATCCGGTGGGGTCTTCTGCTGTTGTAGCCCATCCGCCTCAAGATTGTGCGTGTTGTGGCTTCACAAATGCTTTGCTGTATACCTCGATTGTAACGAGTGGTTATTTCAGTCAAAGTTGCTCTTCTATCAGATTGAATCAGTCGGCCAATGACCTCTGACCTCTAGCATCAACAAGGCATTTTCACCCACAGGACCGCCGCATACTGGATGTTTTTCCCTTTTCACACCATTCTTTGTAAACCCTAGAAATGTTTGTGCGTGAAAATCCCAGTAACTGAGCAGATTGTGAAATACTCAGACCAGCCCGTCTGGCACCAACAACCATGCCACGCTCAAAATTGCTTAAATCACCTTTCTTTCCCATTCTGAATGCATTGAAGCAACTGCCATGTGATTAGTTGATTAGATAATTGCATTAAGAAATATTGAGCATTGAGAAATTGAACAGGTGTTCCTAATAATCCTTTAGGTGAGTGTATCTTTCAATTTGAAATAATGCCATACCTGAACAAAAATAATTTAAGTTAATTTGGCTAAACTTATACTGTGTAGCATCTGAGAGATACAGTATATAGTAATTAAAAAAAAGCTAGTGCAGATGTTCTCGTGGTTTGACATCCCACAATTCCTGTCCGCATTAATACTACTCGATAAATCCTTTGCTGACAGCTGCAGTATTCCCGGCTTTAATCAGAACTCTCAAAACTGAGCTGATCATGATGACTTACACTTTCTCTCCTGTGTGTTGGAAAATAAAAAAGTGAATACACCCTCTCACACACATACACACGTGTATTCACTAATGAGCGTAGCACACACCAAATAAAATCATTCAAGCGAAAATCTATGTATGTAAAGGATTTCAATGAATTCATGACATTTACACTAATGCCTCGAAAGATTAATTTAACTGACAAAACAATGAGTCAGAGACATTAATCAACAAGTTAATTTGTTTATTTGACATTGTATAGTTAAGACCCTTAACGCTGAATCTGAGGATTTGATCCACAGCAATTTAAACTGGATTTAAGATATACATTTAATCGGAGAATCAAACCCACGACCTTGCTGTTGCTAGTGCCATGCTCTACTATTTGAGCTATAAGATGCAATTATCTCCAATAGTAATGATGCTTTAATGTACTGTATTTAAACGAATATCTTACAATATCTTTCAAATGGCATATCACAATCTCATAACGTAATTTTCATGGTGTTTCCCACAAAATAAGATAATATGTGGCTTCAGAGGCCCTCCATTGAATTACTTTACAGTGTTTTAAACATTTTGGATCTTTAAAGAGAGAATGTGTGATCGCACTATAGCAATAGCAAGTCGTGGTTTAAATTCAGTTATGAACTGATGAAATGTATGTTATGATAAATGCGTTATTAATCGTATTTGAATCAATGTTCACTTCTGTTGTTTGTAAGAAACAGCTTGGCATTCTGCAAAATATCACTATTCGCATTCTGGAATAAAATCTTATGGATTTGGAATCACTGTAGATCACAAATATCCAAATAATAGCACAAATGCAAGACATCACTGAGAAAAATAAGTTTATTCAAGTGTACTATTAGTATATGTTTAAACTAAAAAATATGGAAGCATACTTTCAGTCTACTTTTTATGTACTTTTTAAGTAAAATTGCACTTAAGTATACATGACTTACACTGACAGAAAAAAACTAAGTATATTTGTCCTATACTCAGTCTTTTGATCGAGAGATATATACTTAAAACTATAATTAAGTACTTTAATTATACTTGGCTTGTAGTTGTGTTTAACCCTTTGATTGAGTAGCCTATTAAATATACTTTTTATAATTCTGAGTATCTGAATTTTTATGTAGGCTAGTCCACTGGTAATGTACATAAGAATTCAACTAAATTAATATTTAGAATACACTTAAAGTGCTAAAATAGTAAACTGTACAAGTATACTTGCAGAGTAAAACCACAAACTACTAGTTTACTGAGAGTATACAAAATGTACTTTCATAAACAAAAAAAATCTGCTACAAGTATTAAAATAGTAAACTACCTTATTGTCTGCACCATAAGGCGCACCGGATTATAAGTCCCAGTCTCAATCACGTGTCAATTTCTGTACTTAATCCATGCATAAGGTGCACCGTATTATAAGGCGCACGCTAAAACATATGGTCTACAAAAAAAGGTAACAGAAGCAAAACAGTGAGTTTTACACAAAAACAATTTTATAGATTTTGGGCTCAGTCCACATATAAGGTGCGCCGGATTATAAAGCGCACGGGTGATTTTTGAGAAAATGTAAGTCTATTAGGTGCGCCTTATAGTGCAGAAAATACTGTACTATACTCACTTGTAGTACAGATGCAGTACAAATGAGAAACAAAGTTGTGAACCAGTTATTTTATACAATATAAAGTTGGCCAATTTAGTCCCAAGCTCTATTGAAATAGTTCACTTACAAGCTTACTACTAATACATTGATATTAGTATATTTACTACATAAAGTACACTTAAATTTTTTTTTTTTAAGGGCTAATCTATGACAACAGCCTAGAGAGGCCAATTACTCTTAGTGTGTTTTTGATGCAGTGCTACTGGATTTACCACTACATAGAGACTATCTGTTATATAAGATCAAATCCTGATGAACAACTGAATGTAATTATATAAACAAACAGCAAGCCAATAACTGCACCATCTGTCAATACAAGAGCTTTCATCAAATGTGAAAAAGACATACCAGAGGACTGCAGATTATCATTGCTCAAAGTGTGTAATATGAACATGAATGTGTATGTGGCATAGGAATTTTCTGCTTTTTTGTTTGCTTGTTTTTTTATTTAAAAAAGCTCATTTCTAATTAATAAAATTGTAATTTCGAAATCAATATAAAAAACTATTTATCCTCTAGTCTAAAATATGTTCCCACATCCATCTAGCAAACTTAAGTCATGATTAACTTTCCCTTTGAAGTGATGCAGGGAGGTCAAACATGAAAGTGGAAAGCTATTGATAAAGTCATAGAGTTTTTCTTGCTGTGGGCTGATGTGTTCAGTAATCTCAGCCAATCCCATCAGCCTTTGTGGTATGTATCTTAAAACCATCGGCTTGCAGAGGAAACATTCTCCTTGGGGCTGAAACCACAGTGCTGACGATAAACATTATTTTACAGAGTACAGAAAATCAAATGTCTCTTTACGGTACACTGGAAGCCTGTGGGAGTACAGACTAAAAAAACTGAAATTCTGTTCTATGCTACAGATCGCGTGGGTTGGTTATTGATGAATAAGATCTGCTTTTACAGCATTAAATAAAAAAGAGCGACTGATAATCAGAAAGAGAGTGCTGTAGATGTCTAGCAGGTGGAGCTCGGTTTGAAGACACGCCCCTCCTCTCGCATAATTACAAGTATAATGAGCATCCTGTCGCGCCACACCCAAAAATGACATCATCCATCATACGCCTGGACACATGCCTACAATAAGTCCCAAGAATTCATGGACGATTAATTCAGAGTTCTGAGCCTTTAAACAACCAAAATATCAACAATTTAAGCATGATTTTGAGGGGAAAAGCCCTGGGTTGTGAGATAAGAAGATCACCTTGGTCCATGGCAGAAAGAAGCATCCTTAGTCCCAACTTACTTTCATTAGTCTGTATACAAATCTAATCATACTGATTCAAAACAACAATTGAGGGTGAATAAATGATGCCAGAATTTTTTGTTTGTGTGAATTATAAATTAGCTAGTACTCGCTCTAAAATGATTGCATGAGGAAGAAAGTAATCCTTCTTAATAATTGCTCTTGCAAAAGCATCCCTGAAAATGTGCCACGGCATAAGCCAAGAAATTCCCTGAATGTTTCAAACATGGACATTAAAAAGTGTTGATAACAGCAGATTGGTAATGCTTGACACCATTCCAGTAACCCTGATGTTCCCCGGTTAGCACTGACATCATCTACAAACTCATTGCAAATGGCTTTGGCCGAACATGCTGAATTTAGTTGCATAATGTGGGCCTGCGATAGAAACATTACAAAACTGAGATGGCTTAACTTGGGGCCGACTAATCCGAACCACAATCAACCAGAGACAGAACAAGCTATTGGCTCCAAAGCATCAAATATTAAGCGGGACTGTTCTTTGAGTATAAAAAGACAAAAATTATGATTTTGCAATCCCACCGAGCTTGTACATGACATCTAGAAACATGTCATTTTCCATTTTAGACCTCAAAACCAGCATTATACAGTATATTATTAAATACACTGCAACAAACCAATGATACAAGACACTACTTTGGCTTTCCAATAGACGTGGCATAATAAATCAAGATTCATAGAGGTTGCTGATCCAACATGAATGCAAACAATAGCTTAAAATGTATTCAAACAAGCAACCAAGCCAATAAAATATTGATGGGAATAACAAGTGTAATCCTGGCTATTGCAGTGGACGACATATCTGGATGGCTCAAGCATCTACTTACAATAAACTCTTCCGGTAAACGAGTCCCTAGAAAAAAAAAAGACTGACAATTCCCAAGGAGCGAGGTCAGTTTGCATTAAAGGATTGATTGTTGAACCATTCAAGTCATATCCAGCCAGCTTCTCAAGGCTGAGTCCTTCACTAATTCATTCCCAAAAATCACTCAGTTAATCTTTCCAAATGTCAGCACACCTGGAGAATACGAGAATTCAAATGATCACGACACCCTTTATACTAAACCGTGAGCGGAGTTGTGCCAGGGCACTCACTGGTATGAGCTTCATCAATATACAGACACAATAGAACAGCCTAATTAGCCATATGGGGTCTTTTTAGGGAGGGGGGGGGGGGCAGTTGATTGGTTCATGAACGTCCCTCAGCGTTATGCACTGCGCCTGGCCAAACCCTGCAGTAATGGGTCCGTTTTAACAAAGTGCTGATGTTTAAAAGCCACATTGTGCCATTGCATTACAGCAAAAGCATAGATGCCTTAAAGGGGTTATATGTAAGAATTTTGTAAGAATATGTAAGAATTTTTTTGGTATAGCGTAATGTGAACAGCTTGAACCAAAACTTTAAAAAACAAGACTTTAACCGACTTCCGTCTGTGAGAGCCTGTAGACTGACTTTTATGTGAAGCACTCCTGCTGGTTTTGCAGGGAAAATCCAGAGGATGTGATGTTTACGATCGCTTCTGAGAGCCGCTCTTCCTTTCAGTGACATATGAAATGAACGCTTATACAATATTGAGGATAAAGTCAAAAGAGCCATTCTGTACTGTAATGTGTCATGCAAAGAAAATGGATTCATTCAAAACATAGTCTCACATAGCCAGACCTATAGTCTCATTTTTTACATTTATATTTTATGTATTTGGCAGACGCTTTTATCCAAAGCAACTTACGTTGCTTTCAAAGTACACATTGACAGTCTAATTACCTCTTGCTTTACCTTGGAATCAAAGCCTTGATCTTGGCGTTACAAGCGCCACGCTCTACTGTTTGAGCTACAGTAAAGCTCGAACATACTTTATAATCAAGTCAGTGAGAGCTTGTGCAAACATATTCGCATAGCTGTAATTCGATGCTTTCTTTACTGCTGTTTACTTCTTTACTACTCCATCTATGTCATTTTTGTTGTGTGTTTATTTTTGTTATTGAGAGGAAAGCATGCTGAACATATTCACATATTCATCTAAAGGTCGCGTTCAGCAGTGTGGACGGCGTCGGGATGTTTGTTGCAAGATATGTCCACATTTTTATTTCTAAACAAAAATATAAAAAAGAACTTCAGCGTGAGTACATCAGAGCACTGAATCCGTCTCTTGCACATGGTGCATAAGCGCGAGTACAAGCACGGTAATATTTTACTGGCTGCAATTCACTTAACGGCCACCGGTGTCGCTAATAACAAGAGTTTATTAATTTTACATATAGCACCTTTAAAGTGGAATAAAACGTTTCAGCACTAAATCACTAAAATAAAGTAGAACATTTATCTTGTGAGTGGAGAGGGGCGACGACAGAACTCTTTGTCCGATGTGGCGAGTTTTATTTTTCATTAAAGGAGTTAAGGGTTCTCCAAAATAATCTACATTTCACAATTGAATGCAACAAAATGCACAAATATATTCTATTCCAGTTTTTTAAAGCTCATAATACACTATACAAATACGTTCAGGTCAAGTTAATTAATGCATAAATGAATGTGGAGCCATTAATGTTCTGCGTCAGAAATATATATATATCTGAATGTGCTTTTGCATTTTTAATAGCTGTTAAGACCACGCAGTCTTATGAAAACACCACATCTAGAAACCAAAAATAGCCTTAGAAACCCAAAACAACTTGCAAAAAAATGTGCAAAAAAAACACACATCTAAAAAAATGTGTTTAAGTGTTTCATGACATTGTAACTGTTATTGAATAATAAACTATGGATTGAAATAATAACATGTAATAACAAAATAACAAAAAACGAAAAACAGGTGCAGTTACAATATGCTTTCAGACTCCAGAAAGAACTCAAATATTCTTAGATAACAGTCTAAATATAACAGATGGAAGAAATATTCTAAAATATGCCATTTAAATTCTGCAGTAATTCAATAAATGTAGCCTCTTTAAGTAGAATTAAGCATCCAATAGAATACCCCCGGCTTTTATATATTAACCTTCATTTGCATGTGCATGTCATTGTTGTGAATCCATATTCTAACAAAGGCCTGCCGTCACCGCAAACAGGACATCTGATGCAGGACCGCCAGTGATGCAGGAAAAACATGGATGGATGTGCGCTCACGCGCTCAGATCCGGTAAACACCGGAGAAATCCTGCCGTTTACGGGTCTGATCGTTCTCGTGCGCAACCGTGACTGATCATTTATTTCCCTTTGCCACAAAGGCATCGACTTCATTAACCTTCACAGCGATCAATATTCATCACCCCACCCTTCAGGTTCCCGCATCAACATCTCCCACCGACCGACCTACCATTCCGTGCCAGCTGCCCGTCCGACGTTCCCGGTCCGGTGACAGTCCAGTCCTGTTCAAAACATGCCGGTGAGCGACGGTTTTAAAGACCACTGTGAGGACCAACCAAACAGATATAAAGAAAGAAAGGTAGTTGAAATGAAAAGAGAAGGATTAAAGCCTGAGTTTGCGATGCTGAATCACTGCGCGCTCACCATTGTGCTGCAGGATGCTGCCTGTACCATTATGGATCCTACCAGCGTAGGGATGGGATGGGATGGGATGGGGAAGGGAAGGGGAGACGGGTTGCCCTAGCAACCGGAGGGAGCGCGCGATGACGTCAAAGCCGAGAGCGGTCTCATAGGAGTGAGGAGATGGAGAGGAGCCGGGCTCTGATCTCGCATCTGGAGATTGGTGGGCCTTTGCGCACTTGACCGCCGCCTGCGTGTTTGGAGGCGGACAGTGAAAAAGAAGCCAAGCTTCACAGAACATTCGATTCATTTCAAACAATCGGTTCGTTCAAACGAGATGGTTCAAATGAATCGACTCATGCATTCTTCCGAATCTTTCATTAAAATTGAGCTCACGCACGATACTGGGATTCCTGATTTTAAGGTATAATATTTGACTACCTAGTAAAGGCAAGACGAGCCTATAATTATAATAAACAACCTTAAACGCCTGGAAATCATGGAAGAAATGCAAATCATCATGTTTGCGTTTTTCTTTCCTTTTTGGGCAGTGATTAGTCTACTATATAGTATATATGTTCATTTAAATGATGTCAAATATGGTTTGCCAGTAAGTTGGTGGTAGCCTATTTAGTGATTTATGAGTTTATGCCACATAATTTTCCAACATTCTCGAATGAATGTAAATGTTAAATGTTGAGTAATTTATTTCAACACGTTTCTGCCTTGAACTACAAAGAATCGGTTCAAACGAACAAATCACTCGCGAATCGCACATCACTAATTGCCAATAATAGGGCCTATGAGCACTGTACCGTAGGCATGAGAGGTTACTTGCATGCATACTAATAATACATTCTTTCCTATAGCTCAAACAGTAAAGTGTGGCGCTTGCAACACCCAGGCCAGGGAAAGCAAGACCTGACTAGAAAGTCAATGTGTATCTTGAATGCTATGTAAGTCGCTTTGGATAAAAGTGTCTGCCAAATGCATAAATATAATAGTAAAATGTAATGCTTCCATATCCAAATTTCAAACATAGAATAAACCCACATCGGGCTTATCTTATACGACATAGACAGGCTCTTTATTGTCATTCTGTATACATCTTATGTTTTTTTCTTATTTCAGAATGAATAAAATGTACATGTATGCATTTAGCAAATGCTAATAAATCATAGTAATGTTGGCAGTAATGTTGCAAATGAATAGGGTTAGAAAGGTACACAAACCATCAGGGAATTTAAATGGACACAGGCCTACATGCATTATAAGAGTTCCTTATGATCTGTTCACTAAATATTTGTCACGCCTGCCCGCCAGAGTGCCTATGATAGCCAATCAGATGGCACTCTTCCCGTCTTTGTCATCTCATCATGCACGGCATTTCCCGTAACACATTGCAAGGCCTGATTACTTTTAGCTGTTTCTCATTACCCTTGTTAACTCTGCCTATACAAGCCTTCTATTGTCAGTCATTCTTTGTGAAGTCTTGTTTGTGTCACACTGCTTTGTCTTTGAGCATCTGCCTGGATTTCCCTGTTTTGCTTGTGGTTTATCTGCTGTGATTTGGATTGTTTGCCCTCTTTTTTGATTTCTAACTTTAATTATGATTTTGGATTACCCTAATAAAACTGAGCTTGAATCCTCCACCCATGTGTGTCATAGCGGTTCCAACATTAAAAAGGCTTCAGGAACAGTATTGTAACTAGAGAGCTGTGGTTTGAATGACTGGCAGCCCCAATTCTCAGGCAAGCTGTCATCATCCTTCTAAATGTATAGACAGTGTCAAGTGGCAGAACATGCTGAATGCGCAAGATGTTTTGGGCGGCGTCTCTCTTACAAATACAGTCCTGTCTCTGAGAATACTGCTTTAATCGTATCAGTCCTCATTTGGGACTATCTATCCAACAGCCTGTGCATAACAATGTCCTATGATTCCTTCTCGAACTTTTCTAACCACAAGCCCTTTGGTGAATGTGGGGCTCATCTGGGACTTTCCCCAATGCTGTAGTTGCATATAAATTAAAATGAAAGAGCTTGCAATATTACAGCTTGACTGTCTCATATTTTGTGACAGAACAAGCAAAGTTCTTCCAGCATCTGCAAATATCGACCAAGCCATGCCAGAGTGAAGTGGTCCACTTTAAAAAAAATCAAGAGCACTCGAGAAAATCTTTACGTAATATCATTATGGAAATTATCGACTTGCTTTGCAGACATTGCCAATGCTGTTTAGAGAAGTTATGAGCTTCACATATCTAATCAATCCACATTAACGCAACTGTGTTTAACATTTAATCTCCTATTGTTGAATTTCCAGCTTTCCAGATGCAGTATTTGCTTGATACGCTAAGATAGCTCTGATACACTCTCTGCAGAGGCACATAAAAAGGCTTTCAGTGTTATCAGGGAGAATCAGGCATACATATTTCATGATTGTTGCACATGGTTCCATTTTGGTGGTGGTGAAAGAGACAGAGATCTTAGTATTTGCTCCACCAAAATTGGCAAACTGGAATTCATATTCAAGAATGAGCGAATATTAATATGATTTGTTATAAACAATGCTTTCAAAATTACCAGTCCTCCTGTGCAAAGAGAAATGACTTTTTATAATGACACTAAAGTTCCACTAGGAGGCGTATCTTGCATTATAAATGCAAAAGCAACAGAAGACTTTGTGGAAGGAAGCCATTAACACTCAATTACTTCCTGAAAAACTTGACATCTAGCTAATGAAAGCCAACTTTCAAGCTCTGAGTGATGCTGATAAGATAATCTCTGACTTTTATGTTTCTCTGTTGATCTTTTTGGGCCCAACCTTCTCTAAAAAATATGCATGTTGTTAGTCAGTTGCATTAATTTGGGCTGCTGTGACCCTTAACCACTGCAATGGGAAAATATTACTACTACTATAAAGAGCACCCGAACCATTAATCATTGTCATCGTAAAGCGCACAGTTTCTGATGATGGTCCAGATATGGAAATATACAAATGTTTTTGTATTACTCTGCCTCTGCGTAGAATATCCACTTTCTATGAAATTGTCATTTACATATATACATCTAGAATCATTGTTTTACATGTTTTTGCATCATTGCTTTTAGTATACTTTCAGTGTTTGATTGCCATCTGTTCAGGTCTAAATAGCATATCTTATCATGAATATTAAACCAGATGGATATACCGTTTACCATACACTTTAATTCAATGGTCCACTTTAGATATTCTATAAGTAATTTTGCAACTACATGTCCGCTAACCCTCATTAGATTAGTAAACGGCTAGTAGAGTAACCTGACATGTAGTTGCAAAGTTGTTTATAGTCAGTAGAATGTCTGTTGGAGAAGCATACAAATAAAGAGTTAGCAGATATGAAGCAGACAGTCAACACTGTAATTTTCTTTTTAAGTGGCTTCAACTAATTCTTTTTGTTATTAACTAGCTCCACAGATTTTTTTCCATTCACTCAATTTCCCTCTTCAAAGTGTAACTTCAATTGTTATTTTTTAGTTGACACAAACTTGACTCAAACTTACAGTTCATTCAACAAAAAGTTATTATTTAGGAATCCTAACTAGAAATGGGCTTTTAATTAATATTCTAATGAGTGTTAGCTGGCAAGTAGTTTATAGTTAGTAGAATATAGAAAGTGGGCCATTGTAATGTGTTAACTTGAATCTTTTGTTTTTGAAAAAACATTCTTATGTGCATCAAGGCTGCATTTATTTAATCAAAAATACAATAAAAACACAAAAAATGAAATGATAATACAATTTAAAATAGCTGTTTTCCATTTCAACATATTTTATAATGTAATTTATATCTGTGATTGAAGCTGAATTTTGAGCATCATTCCTCCAATCTTCAGTGTCACAAAAAAAAAACATTTGTTTTATTATCGTCAGTGTTTAAAATAGTAAACTAAACGTACTGTATATTCTGAGTCAGTGGCTTATGTTTGATCTGTAAGCCATTGTGTGAATCTGAACTTTAAATCTGGAGTTCAGCTTCTTATGTAATGCACATATATGAATCAGATGTATGAGATCAGATGGATTAAAGCCTATTTCGCTTCTGCATTCAACTGGGCCTTTAGGGAGCAAAAGAACAACATGTAGTTGCTATAGTAGAACTTTAGAGTCAGAAACAAAAAGAGTTCTCAGTCTCTTTGGGACATGCTGTTTTACTCAAGGCCCACAGAGGTGTAGCAAAAGTGCATGAGGAAGCATATTTGCAAAACCAGGGCATGCAATTACCAAACCCACCAATCTAGTCTGTCTCCCCCTCCTCCCCTTTTCCTTTCCGGCATCCCCACAAAGGTTTTAATGGCCTGGTCGGAAGCCAGGAGCGATCTACAGGGCTGCTTTGCCCTGTAGGTACAAACCTCCAAAGCCCGGGATAGAGAAAGCTTGCTGTCACTCGCCCTTAAAGTCACGGTGGAACATTTTCAGACATCATAAAGAAATAAAATCCTCTAAATGTTAAAGGCCTATAAAACTGTTCATTTGTAAAAGAAAGAGCCTTGTTTCGAATAAGTTCCTTCTGTTGCTTTTGAAAATAAAGAAGCCATGAACTAAACAATTTGGAGAGTAATCACTGTATGAAATTTGAATTTTGAAGCAATATTTACCTTTATTTATATAGCGCTTTATACAATACATCTTTCTTTACAGTGAAAATGATGAAAAGAGCTTTACGCAGAAAAGCGTAAAGTCGTTCAGCTAAAGTCAGTTCAGTGTTGATTCAGTTCCATTGTAAAGATCATCAATTATTGAAATAGTTCATTTCATCTATAATGCAGTTTTGAAAAAATGATGTCATCGTCCATCTCAGTTCAGTTCTCATACAAAAGTGTGCAGTGCAGTCAGATCAATAATATTGTTGAATATTAAGTAAATAAAACATAACAACAAAATTGTAATATTAACAATAGATTGAACTACTCTGAATTTCTTTCTAAATACATATTAAGGGATTGTGATTTTAACAGTAAAATTCTACAGTAAAAACCTGTTAATTGTTAACTGTAATAGATTGAATTTTACAGTAAAATACTGTTACATTTACAGTTTTTGGATGAGACAAATAACAAGTCATTGTATACTTAACTAAAAATACATTCACAGATTTCTCAGTGTAATACTTATTTTGGTTCATGTTGTGTTTCATATGTTTCATTTAGAAGTTTTGATCCGGACTTTTTGTCATGTGACTTCCCTATTCTCAAGTGTAATGCTGTGATTGATTCCCTTGTTTTGTGTGTCATGTTCTCATTGGTTGATTGTTTCATTGTCTTAAGGTGTGTCTTGTATAGTTATTAGTCTTTGTGTATATGTGTAAAGGTCATGGGTTCGATCCTAGGGAAAGCAAGAACTGATTCAATGTGTTTCTTGAATGCAATGTAAGTCGCTTTGGATAAAAGCCTCTGCCAAATGCATAAATGTAAATGTAAATGTGTATATAAAGCTTTCATGTTTCCTTGCATGAGCCTAGCCAGACTAAATGCATTTGAGCTGTTTTAAACTTTTGAAACTTAACTGAACTGGATGCTGAGTTGCAAATATATTTGCAACTTCAAATAAGTCATTTTTACAGTGCAATGGAGGCTGCACGGTAACAGCAACTTCTCTGATTGGTTATTATGGGTGTAGTTCTATTATTTATTATTAGTTTTAAACAAGTTTCATCACATTGACTTTAGGCTACCACAGAATCACGACACTGCTTAACAATCCTGGATCTTGTGGCAGGATTATACAATACCATTCAAAACCTTTATTATTATTACTATTATTTATTTCTATTTTTATAATGATTAACGACATTTTAACTTATGCTGTTGCATTCTGTATTGCATTCCCATGCACTTCCTGCCCCATATTCCTCATCTAATTCTTCATATCCTGCTCCCCAGTGCACTCCTTTTCATTCTAACCATCACCTCCCTTAGCCTCACTTTTTGGAGGTGGGCAATCCAGGCCCAAAAACAAAAAATCCAGCGGTCAGTTTAAAAATAGCACTCATTCTGCCTCTCTCTGGATTCTGTTTTGGAGGAAGAAATGTCAAAGCTGTAGAACAGTACCTCGGAGTGACATTTGGTTCATCCGAACCCTGCTATTTGTGGCTTGAAACTCAGTTTTCCCCCTGTTAGTCATATGGAGTGCTAACTCACTGCACACACACACACACACACACACACCCTCTCTTCCCTACTTCAGCCATGTTACAACATAACACCCTTGCATGCATGAAAAGACATTTCATGACCCCGTTTAAGAGCTTCAGAAATGTTTAAATGAAAGCACTAAAGTAAAATAAGTATTTCTGATCAAAACAATATGCATGCAACAACTTTTAATCACATGCAGACATGTAATGGTGATGCCAGCAGCCCCAGGTAAAGTAGGAAGCTCTGTTCAAGTTTAAAAGAAAAACTTCCAATGTCAATAATGGCACAGGGTGAGGGAGAGGAGCGTGAAGGGGAGAGGATTGGAGATCAGATAGGATAGGGGAGTATAGTATAGGGGAGGAGGGGGAATTCTGTTGTTGGAGAACTAAACTCTCATTCCTCAGTAGCTCTCAGGCAACACATGGCAAGCATTGAGTGTATGACTGATCCTAGAACAGCATTTCAAGCACAACAAAATGCTGCAAGGTAACACAAACTCTTAAAGGGATAGTTCACCCAAAAATGAAACTTCCGTCATCATTTATTCACCCTCAAGTTGTTCCAAACCTGTATGAATTGCTTTCTCAAAATAATATATTTTACAGAATGTCGGTAACCAAACAGTTGATGGACCCCATTGACTTCCATAGTATTGTAGTATTTTTGAAATACTATGAAAGTCAATGGGGCCCATCAACTGTTTGGTTACTAATATCTTCTGTGTTCAGCAGGAGAATAAAATTCATATAGGTTTGAAACAACTCGCCTTAAAAAAAAGAGACAGTTTGGGGTGAACTGTTCCTTTAAAACACCTAGAAATATTTAGTCTTTCTCTTAATGTGAGGTCAATGATGGTAAAGATTTAACTAAAAAACATAAAAAATGGAATAAATATAATTTTTTGATGATTATATCACCTTTATGCATTTGCATTATTGGTTAAGTACTTTAAAGGCTTTTAAACAAATGAAATTATACTGAAAGTGAACACAATGTATAAAGTTTCATAATAACGATCAATAAATAAATCTATGATCCACTTATGAAGATCTTTGACAATCGATTATACTTGATGTCTGTTATACTGATGTGTCACACACACACACACACACACACACACACACACACACACACACACACACACACACACACACACACACACACACACACACACACACACACACACACACACACACACACACACACACACACACACACACACACAGTGTGTGAATGCTTTATTTAAATATGTTTATTTATTAAAATATATTTTATGTTTAAATACACATTTGACAAAAGGGTTTAGTTACCCTTGATCCCCTAAAATAAACCCCTAAAGTTTTCCAGGACTTGCAGTCATTTTCTGTCAGAGTCTCCCATTTGTTGTTAAATTACTTTGTGGCAACATTAGAGGTTACAGGTTAATATGCAAATATGTGGGTATTTAATGAGATTGCGGCACACTTAAAGGTTTAAAGTGGTAAGGAAACCCTGCTACTTTCTTCAGATGTTATGTTTTGGTAGAGCTCCATATCTGGATGAGCGGCCACCACGGACTGCGCCTTACTCGAACAACTTTCTCGGTATTTTCCTCCCAGGCCAGGAGAGTTTCTATAGAGACGCCTCGTGTTGCTGGTGTGACGGTTCCTGAGTAACCAATGAGAGGCAGGAGCGCGGTGTCTGGTTACTGAGAGAGAGAGAGAGAGAGAGAGAGAGAGAGAGAAAAGAGAGAAAGAGAGAGAGCGCGCTGAACCTCTCGCGCTGGAAGGGTGATTCGGCTTCCCAAAGGAACCCTGTTTTCATCCGCGTAAAAGATCCTCTCCGTTTACTCGCAGTCTGCAGGATTTTACGCATTGTCAAGGAGTGCGGGTTACTTTTTGTTTTTTAAACAGAGACCATGGACCTTAAGGTCGAAAGAGAGTTTAAGAAGTAAAAACCCCGCTGCCAGTTCGACCCGGGCTGTTTTTCCGTTTCAGGTTTGCTGGTGGATGTGATGCTGAACTCTAGTTTGCGCACTGGCTGGTAGTTGGAGCGAAGTTTGAAGTTGTAGGCCACTTACTTGCGAGGTAAGTTTCTGTTTGTTTGTATAAGTGCCAGTTTATAAACCGCGCAAGTAGCTTTGCACACCATGAGGCACCCGGGCTTTTGGATTAGGAAAATATGTGTATTCGAGCAAAAATGCGAGTTTTTTCGAACTTTTTTCGAGTTTCGCTATCACAGACTACAGCAAGTTCCAAGAAGGCGTTATGCATGTAAAAATACGAACTCTGCACATACATAATGTGCCAAATGTTGCAGTGTTGGATGGGGGGAGAGTTTGGCAGTGACCGCAGGTGTTTACTGATTGGCCGTTGATCCACCATTGCTTCACTTGAGGGTCTCTTTGGATAATATTGTGCTTTTAACATGTAGTTTCAGTCAGTAATGTTGAAATGAAAGCTTTTGATCTTTATATGGTATAATCATTTTAGGCATGTCATTGTTTTGGCTCTCTTTTTTGTATCCTTATCCCCAAATCATCTCACCACAAGTCTAATGTCACTGATATAGCCATTGATGCCTAATATGATCCTGTTTAATGTGGAATTGTGAAGTATAAAAGATAGAAAATAACGACACTATTACAGGAAATTCAAACTAAAGTAACATGGTATTTCTTGCTAGTTACAATTTCTATATTAATTTAACGACCATGTGACAATCTTTCGTATGTTAATGTGATAGATTTTTGATGTTCTAATGTCTCCAGGCCTAGTGTTGCTCTCAATCTGTTATTTTCATGCATTGTTACCTGACATAAAAATCTGTATCTCTAGAAAATAGTTTGTACAAAACCCATTAATCTTAATTGACCTGAAAGGAATATACAAGTGTAGGAAAGCTGCATTTGTTATCCTGGATCATTTATTTTCTGCAAACGTTAGAAGGTTGCAGTCTGCTTTTTAAACTCTGATGACCATCATCATGAGTTTGAGGAACCTTTCATCCCGAGCTCTTCGGCTCCCCAAAGCTGTCATTTGAGAGCTGAAACTTGTCATTTTTCGTCTGTTTATATCTCACGATGCCACTCCTGAACTAATGGCAGGCGGAACTGTCTCTTTCCAGTGTAAACACGAGGAGTTCTTCTGAAATTCTGCCGTGTGGTTTGCAGTTCACGGAATTAGCCGTGAAAGCGAAGGCTCTTGCACAGAGGAATGTTCCTGACACTGAGGGTGTCTGATTCATCCTGCCATAGTTATAGGGGCCAATACAAGTTCTTGTTTTCTTTTGTGCGGTGGACCCAAGGTTTGTTTTATCCTCTGCTCTCAGCTCAATGGATCTTTTGTTTCGTGTCTCTATTGCAGTTCATACAGTTCGGCTGCTGCTTACATCTGGGTTGTGAGAATCTGGCTCAGTAATCTTGCCTAACCGAACGTCTCAAAGTTCATATGTGCAGACAGTGGTGGTGTAACGCATTACAAGTAACTTGTGTTATGTAATCCGATTACTTTTTTTCAAGTAACTAGTGAAGTAACGAATTACTTTAAAGTTATGTTTTCAAAAAAGTAATGCAAGTTCCATCCATCCATCCGCCCGCATTTAATCTCACTATAAAGACCAATGTAGTTGCACATGACCTTTGATGGTTCAACATAAGCAAAATGCAAAAATGGCTATATAATTTTATTTTATTGAAGTAAATGAAACTTTCTTCTCCTTTGTCCTATTCTTCTTCGACCCAGAATGCCAGCAGTTTAAAGGTTTATTTGAGCTGCGTGCTTTACTGTACAATTTGTATTTCCTTCAGCTTAATCATTTCAATTTTGGTGTGAAAGGGCCTTTACATTTGCCCTAAAATATAAAAAATTTTCTCGTTTTTAAGAAAAACAACGCATTACATACAACGCATTTTATAACGCATTACTTTTCTTAAGAAGTATCTAAGTAAGTTAGTTTTTAAGGGAGTAACACAATATTGTAATGCGTTACTTTTCAAAGTAACTTTCTCCAACACTGGATGCTGAGGCATTTTAGATTCGATAGAATCTGCGATCTCACCCTGTTTCCATGGCTTTCGCCAACTTTGAATACCATTGGGTAAGTTGAGAGTGGGCGGGATCACATACCGACATGGATTGCACATTTCAAAGTAGAGTAACGGCTGTAGAATTATTTTCTATGGAGAAGGTGAACTTAACATGTTTCCTAAACAACTACAAACATATTATGATATTTTAATTTTTTACTACAGTCCAAAAAATTATATACAGCACCTTTTAAGGCCTGTTCACACCTAGGATGATAACGGAAAAGTTTTAAAAATCGTTTAAAAATGAAAAAGAAGAGATTTAACATTTTATAGCAGCAGATGACAAAACTGCTGCACGTGCTTATAATAATCACAATGTTGTTATTTGCTGGTGTAGATAAGGTATCATTGAAGTTATCTTTATCTTGAACAATGTCATTAAAATCACTTTCAATTGATTTTTATCTCTAGCTGATAAAACATTGTCAGCCAGTCTGAATCCACCAGACTTTAAAGAGCTCGAGCATTTAAAGTGGCAGACGATGGAACTATTTAAAACTATTGTTTTAAACTATTGTAGCCGCTTAAAGTGGCACACGTATGATAAATAAAATATCATAATGACAAAGGGGAACGATATCATTGGAATCACTTTCAAGAATTTCTTTTCCATTGTTGACAGCCAATCAGAATCCACTGGACCTTAAAGGGCTCGAGCATTTAAAGCAATTCAGTTCATCAGTTGTTCGCCCTGTATTTTGAGTCCTCGAAATTGGATGGATGTGAAAGTAGGCCGACGGTGAAAGAGGTTTACCTACGTCCAGTGGATGAGGTCACCTCTGACTGTCTGAATCCAGCAGCTGTGTGTTTCTGTTTGCTGTGAGCTTTTCGGATGGATTACTGCGTTTATTATGTGATGTAACATCCATTTGGATGGCGCATTTGACAAGTGGGTATGAAAGGGTGCGAGCGTTGGTTCGCTTGCTTGCTTATGTTTGTGTAAATGCTTATTCCGTGTCCTAACATTTGGGTGCTCCGGAAGCTTCTGTAGGCGATTTGATAAAGTGGCTCAACAATCTTGGTTGGCCTCTGATTTTATAAAAAGAATAACATAAGCATTGTCCACATGCTTTTCCGCTCGTGCTCTAAGGAGATCTTTCTCGCTGGTTTGGGAAATGTGTTGAGCGGAAGTCTCAGTTTCGATGGCCGCCTGGATCAAGCCGCACCCTCACACCTTTGATGCTAATTCTGCTCTTTCAGCGTGTGATCTTGTTCTGGCCTGTCTCCACTGAGGAAATTCCATCTCTGCTGACCGCAGTTCAGTGCGCTTTTGCACGCCAGACGCGCACAGCTAAGGCTTTTAGTTCGGCTAAACTCAATCATCTATGCAAGGTGTTTTTTCTTTGGAATGTGCATTTGTGCTCTTTTTTTATTCCTCTGATTAGAGGTTATTCTGATAAAATGTTTTTGAAAACATTTTTATCTTTATATGCTACAGAAAGATTTTAAGTTTTGTAGTCAGCACTGATGTATGTTTTTGAACAATCTATTGATCTATTGAATGACTTTTCCTGATGATAAATAAGACCATGCAGTCCTGTTCAAAAGTTTAGGGTCAGTATGATTTAAAAATAAATAGTCCTGAAAAAAGAGCAGCACAACTGTTTTCAATATTAGCAAATCATCATATTAGAATAATTTCTGAAGGATCATGTGACTGATGACTGAAGGAACAATACTGAAAATTCAGCTTTTATCACAGGAATAAACGACTTTTAAAATATAGCAAGCAGTTATTTTAAAAATAACTTTTCATAATATTTCTGTTTTTCCTTTATTTTTGGTCAGATATATGCTGCCTTGGTGAGTATAAGAGACTTTCAAAGTAATAAATCTTACTGTTTTGAATGGGAGTGTCACTAGCAAAATCCTAGGGTGTTTTTGGTAGGGATAATTTTCTTTTCTGCTAATACAGTAAGCAACACATGCAAAATGCAACGTAAGCTTGAAAATGTAAGTGTCCCCCCTTCACCGGATGATTACCAGTATATCCCAGTCAAACCAGACTGTTGCCCTGGGCACATTGTGTATACATTTGGCCAGGGCTCAACACGTGGCAAACATTAGTGTGTTTGAACCTGAGCAGCAGCGGCAAGTGGGCAGTTTTGTTCTGAAGGCCTCTGGTTTTCTCCAGAGCTCTACTTCAGAGGCTTGATTTATCACACCATTGGGAGAAGAAGAAAAGAACAGAAACCGCTCGCCCTCACTGATCTGGGAGCAGAGCTGCCCTGTGTGATTTGCTGACATTGAAACTGACATTGGATCTTGTAATCACGGAAATGGTTTTGGCATTTTGAGAAATTAAGGCTGCATAATATATCTTTTTATAGCACATCCACGATTGTCCCGTTGCGGGATGTGGGATGTTAAGTAAATAGAGTTTGTGGTTGATCCATGGTCCGTACCGACCAGTCACCATGGTTTGGAATGCATGTGATTCGCTGATTAATTGGGAAGTTTAACCATTACACAGTGCAAGTTTAACATTTACATGTGTTTTTAAGTCAGTTTGTCAGTTTTAACACTCAAGTGAGTTTGAACCATTCAAGCTTCTTTTTAAAGAGAACTCAATTCGGAACTCACACACACTTTATGAACGAACACACAATTCAGTTTTTTTTTTTGTTCTTGAAAATACACATGCAAAATGATGTCTCGGTGAGTGTCCTCTTAAGCACATTCACTTATGTCTTATGTGAATGTAAACAACTGAGAAAGAAAAAGGATCCGGATCATTATATTGGATCAGTGCATTTGCTCTTAAAGTGACAGCACCCTAATAAATCTGCTATGGTCTGTGTCATTAATATTAATCAAACAACAAAAATCACTTTAGTAGATAACTTATTATTCACAGTGTAAATTAAATATATGCGCACACACACTGTATACACCTATATTGCATATCCATCCACTAATAATTGTGCAATTATTTTGCTGGTGATCGTTAATTTCACAAAGATTTTGTAGCGCTTCTCATTTGACTAAATTAATTTTATTTTCCTTAATACTGTCTCTAGACTACTTTCATATCATCTCTGATTTAAATTTTGAAGGTGTTAAAGTTAGTAATTCAATTCATTTCCGTGGATCCATTCGAACTAAATAAATGAATTCAATTGTCATCACTGTTTTGGGACAGACAAATCTTATAAGTGTCATGTTTAAATAAGTGACTTTGTTGACTTTGTAAGTTCCATTTTTTTTCATTGTTACATGCAAAAATAATGTAAAAGACTGGTAATTAAAATTAAACAACTATAAATTATGAATACTATAAGAATGTATGTTAGTTCCGCTCACTTCACAACATCCTTTAAAACAATCCTTTAAATTTAATGGTATTCAGAACAGAACAAGAATGAAAAACTTTAAACAAGCATAACTTATAGAGGCATATTAATTATAAACATTTATTATAAATGCAAAGCCTAATTGCATGACATGTGGAATATGCTCTGCAAATAAACATGCTTATGCTTTCTAAATATAATATTTGAGTCCTATTTTTGCATTATATTGTACAAGTCACGGTACATTTTAGATGATGACTTATATTCTGGAAAATAAGTTATAAGTTATTATTATTATTTTTTTTGACACTTTTTACTTCATAAATTAAACCTTTTTTAGTGTCCAGCTCTGGTGGAGCTTGCGGAGGAATGAAGAAGAGAAAAGGAGGAGTTGTTTGACGTAGTCCTGTGCCCCATAGCAACCTTGTTATTACTAGAAATCGGAGAAAGTAAAGTAGTAAGGTCCAGGGATGAGTATAGAAATGATAGGCTTCCTGAGCAATGAACAGTCATGATGAACTTGAACAAGCAAAACGGTAGAACAGGAAAAGAGAGATGAAGATCAGAGGCGGGGCAATTTTTCAGCCAAGTAGTGACTCATCCAGGGTAAAAGGATGTTCTGCCTCTACCTTGTAAAAGTGTACTTTGTTTTTGCTGCTGAAAATATGCACCGATTTATCATGGTGCAGTAATCTGGTCCTTCCAGTCGCCTGTGTTACTGCCCATATACTTCAGACAGAAGCCTGCTGTTCTGATCTGCTTTTAGTATAGCGTTTCGTCCTGGATTATTGTGCAGTACTCATTGTGTTTGTGTTTATATTATACACGCACATATACAAACGCATACATACACACACACTGTTGTGAATGTGTAACTCGCTGGAAGCTATTAGGAAGTAAGTTATTGTAGTTTAATATTACAGTATGCTTACTGTACATTTAATCACTGTAACTATATTGTCATATCTATTGCAGTAATACTTACAATACTTTATCATCAATAGTCAATGCTGTATTAATTTTATGTACTGTAAAATGAAGACTCATTTTTGTGAAACAAAGCGTGATTTATTGAAAATGTTGAACATTTTACATTTGAAATAAATAGATTTGAAATGCATTAGATCATAAAATAATTTTCTGTTTTTCTTGTATTTGATGATTTGCTTAACATTTTTAGTTCTTTTAGTTCCTGGCGCTTAAGTTTACCTTATTTTAAACAGAGATTTAGTGAGAGAGAAGGGGGAGTAAAGGGATCCAACAGAGGATTCTGGGATTTTGCTTTCTTCAGTCAAAAGCATCTCCAAGAAAGATTTTGGGCTCTGCTTACTGGCATTGGGCAGTTTTTAGAATTACAGATGATTTAACCTGGTCCAACCACAGATTAATGTTATGAGAAAGTTAAACATCCTCTCTATTGGGCTTTGGTGTTCTTTTGGAAACTGTTACCCCATGCTTTAAAAAGAAACTTGATTGCTTCTAGAGTTTTATTCTTGAATCTGCATACTGCCAAGTTCTGCAGCTAAATGGAAAATACTGAAATGATGACTCCAGTCTCAGGCATTTATGGGAAAAACAGAGAACTTGTATCATCTGGAAGATGACTTAAAACAAGCACTGTTCGCCTGTCTCATTAACCCTCTGTCTCTACACTGAGTAAAATTGGTGTAGGATTTACTTGGACAATTTGTTTTCAGAATTTTTTTCTCTGTAAGTTTCTTTATGATCAATAAGTTATGACAACTTGTTTTTCTACATTTGCTTTAAGTCATCAAAATAACTTAAGCAATTTTCAACATTTTGATTCGAGAAAACTCCCTGTAATGTAAGTTGAAATGCCTGTACAATGAAGGCAGCTACTTTTTTCTTTTCTTTTAACAGTGTAATAAATTTCACAAATGATTACAAAGAAACGGAAAGTAACATTGAATTAAACATGGCATTTTTAATGTTAAGTAGAAATACTAAAATGGTATGTACTCCAATAACTTCCAAACTTTTTTTTTTTTTACTGTTTTGCTCTGATTTTTATTTGAGTGCGCAAGACCACACTCTCTCTCTCACACACACTCTACTTTTCCTTTGGGTAAAGGGGTTTCTCCTGCATGAGGAGCGTGATGAAATATCACATTTCAAAGATTAATCCCTTTAAAATCCTCATTACTATGACCAGGAAAACCCTGAACATGCTCATTGTTTGTGTTGCCCCATCTCGCTCTGCTCTGGGGGAATAAACGTGGCCTGAATCTACTATCCTCTTCTTTCAGTATTGACTAGTTTAAGGGCTTAAAGTTTCACATCTCGCTGCTCTCTAGAGAAAATCTTGAATCTCCATAATTGAGAAGATCCAATTATACCACATAAACTGCAAAACTGGCTCATTAAACTCACAACTTGGTGTAGAACTGCCAACATTTGTATGGCAGATCACAATCAGTGTTCAGTAACATGGATGCAGGGTTATCATACTTAACTGAAAATAAAACCTTAAAAACGTTTTCATTTCTTGAAATAAAATAAATGCTAACTGAAATAAAATATTTAGTATACAAAAACAAAAAAGTCTTAAACTTAGTCACCATGAAATCAAAAGTGGCATTTATCACACATGTGCACTTATAATATTGAATCAACATAACTTTCCCTCCCTGTGGGCGGGGCAACTTGTCACTCTTAGATCGACCAATAGCAAACCACAACCAACCAATCATTTCCCCATGGACTAAATCAAGTGCAACTTTTTTGAGAATCTGATTACGTCACAATAGGGAAGAAAAGATTATCGCAAATTTTGGTTCACGCTGATTTTAAACTTATTTTGTTTCAGCCAGTTGCCAAGAAATTTAAAATTTTTGTTTGCTTGACCTGATGTATTTAAATAACTAAAAGTAAAACTGAAATAACATTTATAAAAACTAAATTACTAAAATTCTGAATTAAAAAAATATAATATTTTCTCATTGATCCTAAAATAGCACTGGTGGGATATAACTCATTTAATATGCAAAGAGGTTAGCCGATGATGTCAGGAATTATTTACAATAAGTATTAAAGGTGCAGTAGCAAAACAATACAAAATGTTTCTAATGTTATACTTTTTAATGTAATGTTTGTACTTTTTGTGTGTGCAAGAAACCTTGAATAAAATGATTAATGGGTGTTTTACGAAGCGTAATATTACTGAGGTGGTTTGAACAGGTTTTTGTTGTGAAAACGACACTGTAAAAACAGGCTTTTCTTCCTCCTGGAACATTTTCTTAAGACATGCAAGATTTCTCCTTGAAGTGATTACATACCGCATAACCCAAATTCCCCTGCAGTCCTAAGCGTTTCGGTGCTGCTTGATGTCTTTTAGCATTTTTAGAAATAACTGCCATCATGCATAATGACTGGGAAGAGAAATGTCTCTGAAATTTACATAATGGAATAAACACTCTGGTGCGAGAGCTCACGTTGTTGTGAAGGTGTGATATATGCTACAATATGTCTACATGGTATACATTGTATCCTGCATGCAGAATGTAACATATTGTTCACACATGACCAAGTTGCACGTGTAGTTCGACACTCACAATAAGTACAGTTAAATTGCCTTTTACTTTGTTACTGTAATCAAGTATCTGTACTTTTTATCTGAGTATTTTGACTTTTTCTTCATTACATTATAAAATTCTCCTTTTTATTCCACTACATTTCATAGAAACGTTTCATTCCTCAGAAATCATTACCCGCTCAGACTCCATAGCAATGTCCAAACCGTGAACAAGTTGATTCTTTTCTATGACTCTTTTCAATCGAATCACAAATTGCACTGGGCTGTGTTTCTCAGAATTATTGTGAGACAAGTTGATCGTACAAGAGCCAGTGTTTCTACGATATACTTGCTTTTGATAAACACAGTGCTTCGTTATTAATTTGTGAATTGGACCGATCTGATTCAACTCACTGATTCAAATGATTCTGTCAGGGCAAACTCACAGATTCATTAGTAAGACTCAACATGAAGCAAGAACAGAAGATTTGCGGCGCTTCAGTGTGCGTGTGACTGGAAAGTAAGTTACTAATGCTGAATTTGTAAAGGAAAATCATATTTAGATTACCACTGCTGTGAAAGGCAAGCTGTTTAAGCCCATCGTATGAAATGCTTGAATATGGACGCATCCACATTTGTGTATTATTGTTTGAACAGGTTAGATTTTAGGTAAAAACTAAACATACCATTAAAATAACTAAAGATTATTGTCTATGCATCTTCCCAGCTGTCGTAAAGGTTTCAAATGATAAAAGTAATATGCTTGCAGTTTGTTAAAATGGTAACATGCATATTAAGTGTCTACATAATTGTGGCTACTTAAAATCATAATTCATTGTGAAATCACACTGAGCTGTAATAACTGTTGGTTTATCTAGTATAGTGTGTATATATATACAGTATACATTTTACATTTATTCATTTAGCTGAAACCTTTATCCTAAGCAACTTCCAACTTGAGGAAAACAAAGCGATTCATCATGAAGATACAAAAGTACATAAAGTGCTTACAATACGAAGTTTCAAACATTACACATACTAGTAGTAAAAGTATGCAGACACATTGAAACTTTGTTCTTAAAGTATTTTAATATTTACAAAATTGTCCACATTCAGTTTTGTTGTTAGTGCCATACTGTAGATCAGGGGTGGCCAACCCGCGGCACGCGAGCCGCATGCGGCTCTTTTGCGGCTTTCATCCGGCCCGCGGAGACCTTTTTGTCTACGGAAAAAATACCATAAATTTACATGTATCCTGCCAAGATCAGCCGCCGCTCACGTGGACGTGATGTTTTTACCGAATTCAAATAGAGGCGCGCAGAAGCGCGTTCCCTTTTCGAGAGTGGGAACGAGATGTTTAATGAAATGCATTTGGGAACTCCTCCCCTTCACGTCATTTCTGAAACCTTATAGGATAACGCCAGTTGACAACTGGCCAATCGTAGCGCGATGCAGATCTGGCTGCCAGACTGTATAAATAGCATAAGCGCGTCAGAATATTTCCTTCATACTTCTCTAAATGGAATATGATAAAATAACAGAGGTTACGATAGTAACCGGAGACGTTTTCCAACCGATCACTACATTACCAAACCTTATTCGTTGCTTACTTTTTATACTTCCGGTCACCGTCAATGAGATGATATACCGTTTTTTCCCGCATATATAATTCACAGACGCATTGTCTCTGTATCCTCATATAGCTTGCGGGTGTGATATGTAAAATATATAAATTTTTTATTTATAAACATATAAAATGTGTGATATATGTGTGAGACATTTCTAATGTCAAAACCCCATCAACAAATGCGAATTCAACAGTCTTTTATGCGGCTCTCCGCAGTCATGAGCTTTATATTGTGGCTCATCATGCTGAACAGGTTGGCCACCCCTGCTGTAGATCATCATTTGGCTGTTTTAAGGAAAATGAGGGACAGTTAATCCACATTATGCATGTACCAAACACAGAATATTCTTTTAAAGGCAAGTCAAATGCATTGCATTTTGAGAAATAGTAATCCTTGTAGTAGGTCATCCAAGTATTTAATGCAAACTAAAAATGTGCATACTGTGCAAATTACTCAATAATACTGCCTTTAAAAAATAGTAGGTAATTTCCTGTTCCAAATATTAATATTTTCTGCATTTACGCTTCAGTTCTTGCTTTCTCTCAAGAGTTGGTGTTGCTCTACTGGAATGCATGTCCACCATAATCTTACACTGGTTCTGTCCTGTTGCTAAACGGACCCTGGGAATGACCCAGTACTCCACGGCACCCTGAGTGACTGGGGGAAACATTCCAATCAGGAATAACAAAAGCAGAGGAAAGCAATCTGCATACGACAGCCCCCGACACTAAAGGCTAATGAGGCATGCGGGAGGGGTCTGGATCATACTTCCCTCCCCTCATATCCCTCTTTCAGGGAGTTTCACATCCCCAATGACATTCCTGCATAAATATGCGTCTATCTGTAGAGCTTTCGTTCTCTTATGTGGAATGACCCGGTCTCGTTGGGGCCTTAAGTATCTGAGATGGAAGGTGATTGCCATGTCTTTTAGTGCTTTCTTGATGGGGTTTGGACTCGGATAATGAGATTTAGAGCTTTTTGAAATGAATCTCTGCTTGTATATGCTGGAAGCAGCCACCGTTAATATACATATATTTATACATGCAAACACACACTCCTCCACCCTTAAATCTATTTGAATAAAGTTCATCTTGTCAATTTTTAAAGATAAATATATATATATTTTTTAAATAAAATTCCTAATGACAGATTGCATTGTTTATTTTTATATTATTTAAATTTTATAATAATTTTATATATATATATATATATATATATATATATATATATATAAAATTATTACTTTTTTATAAGGAGTTCTCAGGCATTATTCATTAATTATTTTTTTGTTGAGTTACTTTTATCACTTATTTATTAATACAAAAATGAAAAATGTATGAAAGGTTGAATTCCAAACATGACAGATGTCACTGATGCGCTCTGATGTTCCATGCATGCACACGCTGCCTGAAAAGTCTGACTCCACAATTCAATTGAAATGTGACACATAACCATTTAGGTAGCCCCGCGTAATGCCCGCTCAAAAGTAATCCCTTAAACCCTGAGCTTCCTCTGTCTCTCTTGCCTCACAGCATGCTGGGATTTCCAGGGGTTTAGGGCTCTTTGTAACTGCAGCTGTGGCAGCAGTGCAGAAGTTTATACGTAATGGCGAGCAATTTCACTGCAAGTGTAACTGACTCCATTCTGACAATTTGACCCGATGGGACACCAACAGGTTTGCTTGTTTTGTTGTGGCATCGTGACGATCAATGGGCTGTTATTTGGATCAACTGTGCAATTTCAGAAGCTTTTTCTTTTTCAGAATCATATTTAAAATGAAATGAATATCAGATTTCTCCTGGAATTATGATTCAGCCTCCTGAGGACAACAGCATGATTTATGAAATCATGCTTCAGGAGAGTGGATTAATAAACTACTCTTGTGGGAAGAGCACACACGCTCGAGCAATACCTTGTTAATTCTTTTTTGTACATCTATCGGTTTCTGTTCTTAATGGTGAAGTATATTATTTCTGCAACACTAATGGCACCAAATGGATTTGCAAAAACAATCATGAATGTTTTAGATGGCTTCTTCCACCCACTCTTTATTCCATCGGTCTGCTGATGGATGTTTACATGGCCATGTGAGCAATATATATTCATAGCCTGCTTTTTAATGTTTAATTCAAATCCATATGGATAAAATCAGCTAATGTTTTAAGCTACTGTTAGCAAATCCCCAATACAGGGAGTGCAGAATTATTAGGCAAATGAGTATTTTGACCACATCATCCTTTTTATGCATGTTGTCTTACTCCAAGCTATATAGGCTGGAAAGCCTACTACCAATTAAGCATATTAGGTGATGTGCATCTCTGTAATGAGAAGGGGTGTGGTCTAATGACATCAACACCCTATATCAGGTGTGCATAATTATTAGGCAACTTCCTTTCCTTTGGCAAAATGGGTCAAAAGAAGGACTTGACAGGCTCAGAAAAGTCAAAAATAGTGAGATATATTGCAGAGGGATGCAGCAGTCTTAAAATAGCCAAGCTTCTGAAGCGTGATCATCGAACAATCAAGCGTTTCATTCAAAATAGTCAACAGGGTCGCAAGAAGCGTGCGGAAAAACCAAGGCGCAAAATAACTGCCCGTGAACTGAGAAAAGTCAAGCGTGCAGCTGCCAAGATGCCACTTGCCACCAGTTTGGCCATATTTCAGAGCTGCAACATCACTGGAGTGCCCAAACGCACAAGGTGTGCAATACTCAGAGACATGGCCAAGGTAAGAAAGGCAGAAAGTCGACCACCACTGAACAAGACACACAAGCTGAAACGTCAAGACTGATTTTTCTAAGGTTTTATGGACTGATGCAATGAGAGTGAGTCTTGATGGGCCCGTGGCTGGATTGGTAAAGGGCAGAGAGCTCCAGTCCGACTCAGACGCCAGCAAGGGGGAGGTGGAGTACTGGTTTGGGCTGGTATCATCAAAGATGAGCTTGTGGGGCCTTTTCGGGTTGAGGATGGAGTCAAGCTCAACTCCCAGTCCTACTGCCAGTTTCTGGAAGACACCTTCTTCAAGCAGTGGTACAGGAAGTCTGCATCCTTCAAGAAAAACATGATTTTCATGCAGTACAATGCTCCATCACACGCGTCCAAGTACTCCACAGCGTGGCTGGCAAGAAAGGGTATAAAAGAAGAAAATCTATTGATATGGCCTCCTTGTTCACCTGATCTGAACCCCATTGAGAACCTGTGGTCCATCATCAAATGTGCGATTTACAAGGAGGGAAAACAGTACACCTCTCTGAACAGTGTCTGGGAGGCTGTGGTTGCTGCTGCACGCAATGTTGATGGTGAACAGATCAAAACACTGACAGAATCCATGGATGGCAGGCTTTTGAGTGTCCTTGCAAAGAAAGGTGGCTATATTGGTCACTGATTTGTTTTTGTTTGGTTTTTGAATGTCAGAAATGTATATTTGTGAATGTTGAGATGTTATATTGGTTTCACTGGTAAAAATAAATAATTGAAATGGGTATAAATTTGTTTTTTGTTAAGTTGCCTAATAATTATGCACAGTAATAGTCACCTGCACACACAGATATCCCCCTAAAATAGCTAAAACTAAAAACTACTTAAAATATTGATACAAAAATATTCAGCTTTGATATTAATGAGTTTTTTGTGTTCAGTGAGAACATGGTTGTTGTTCAATAATAAAATTAATCCTCAAAAATACAACTTGCCTAATAATTCTGCACTCCCTGTATATATTTAAAAAGAAGTGTTGTTCAGAATTTAAAATTCTCGTAGTTGGGCAGAGAGGACTTATCAATGCCCTGAATGTATTACGTACAATTTTAATGATGATTGTAAGAATAACACTGTGTTTTGTGATCCTGCAGGCAGCATGCACGTGTCTCTGGCTGAGGCGCTGCAGGTGAGAGGAGGGCCCCTGCAGGAGGAGGAGGTCTGGGCCGTGTTGAACCAGAGCGCAGAGAGCCTGCATGAACTCCTCCGCAGAGGTAAACCGCCGTCCTGGCACGAACCGCAGTGATAACTTTAAGATCTCCCAAGAGTACCCAGCTGAACTTGAGGCCTTGGGATGATCGAGACAATCAGAGACCTTGGATTGTAGTCTGATATTTTTGGAGCGCATAAGAACATTGCTGATAAAACATGTCCAAAGTATTTAGCAATTCTCTCAAAATATGCAGGGATATCTGGCTTCCTTTGGTTCCTTATGTTGCAAGCCATAAGGTTACATAAATGTGCTGTAAACATAAGTCATCCAAAAGCTGCCTACATAGTCAACATTTTGAGTCTACATAATCATGCTTCTGATGTATATGCATGTGTGAAAGTGTGTGTGTATATATATCAGAAGCATGATATATAAAATGTACTAAGATAATTGTTTTTTGCAATAAATATTTCGCTCAGCATGTAAATGCATTGACCAGGTTTCTGTTAGTGTAATGAAGCGTCTTTTGTGTGACGTGACAGGAACACGTCTTTAAGTGCATCCAGACAGCAAGCATTTTGCAGTTACGGTGGAGGAAATGTATTGCAAGCTCACTCTTCCTTGATCATACTCTTCTTGAGATAACTGCATGAGAGGATAGTAGCCTATATGAGCTTTACGTTTCCCAACGACATGTTGCAATACTTTGGTTTTTAATGCTTTATTTAACATCACAACCGACATGAGATAAATGAAATGCTTTGAGTCAGATACGCAAATGATTAGGTTTTGACAACACAACTGGGAAATAACCTGATTTATTAATAAGGTCATGTAAACGCGGTTTAATTGTGATGCTGCGTTATTGGTTTACATGTACAACAGTTTATAATTATAAGTAAATTAGCATGTTTACATGCACTGATAAAAGCAATTGTGAGTCAAGTCTTCTATAGAGTGTGTGGCATAAATTCTGCAGGTTTGAGTGTTTGTCATGAAACAATCATGTTTGACCTCTTTAGAATCTGGTAGCTTCTGTTGCCAAGTAACATGCAGAGAATGCATGCTTTATTTTGAATATGCTGAAATTATCGGACCTTGCGCGTTCCAAACCAGTGTAGTGCCACTCAGAGTGTTTTTCTTAATAGTTTGGAATGTTTGTGTTTGGAAGATTTACATTCCATTCCGTCCATTATTGCAATGATACGCACAGAGAATGTCCGTCTCTCTTTTATTTTCTTTTTTAGTTTCTGTGTCTGTAATTCTTTTCATTCTCTTTCCTGGTTTCTCTGGTTTGGTCGGCCTGTAGCATTTTCTGTTTTCTTTAACCTGAATTTTTGTTGCCATTCCTTCCACTTGTCATGGTTGCAGACATTCTTGTTTGTTAAATGTACAAAATGTCCCAGTTTGACATTGCAGAAGGAATCCATTATCTATTCAATAGTGGAATTCCACTCGCTAACTTTGTGTTTGTGTGTGACCACAGTAGTCAAAATTTCCACCAAAACACCAGTTTGTACGACATAGTATAACTTAAGTTATATTACATACTATTATGTAGCTAAAAATCATATGCAGTCGGCATAAGCAAGCATTATACAATGTCATGTTGTAATTGTTAAAACCTGTCATTCTCTTTGCTTGACTGTTGCTAATATAAGATTTAGAATAGCTTTATTGTAGCAATAACCACACTAACTTTATTTTGGTGGAAACTATGGTTGTCATGTTGAGTTTTTGCAAGGGGAACTGACAGGGATTGTTTGAAATAGAAAACCAAGAAACTGAGGTTATTTCTCTAGGATGGCTTTAAGGGAATGCCCTGCTACAACCTTTCCCTCAGACCACAGATATGCCACACAGTCCTCTCAAAAAAGAATCTTTAAACGTGAAAACATATTTCACTGTGTTGTGCTTATCTTGCAAACAACTCAAAGCCATCGCAAGCCTCAGCTATGACGTTATCAGTTCATTCAACTTGATTCTTTTGTAGAATGGATATTCTTTCAGCATGATTAGCATTGTCCTCGGCCAATTCACTTTGGTTTAAAAGTGATTCGAATAAATCTCCGGCCTCCTCAAAAGCTGTCAGCGTAGGCTCGACCAAAAATAGCACCTATCAGTCTGATTCAAAGGAGAAATCTTCGTTTTCTGTCTCTGGAGGGAAGAGTAACACTGTTGAAATTTACGAGAAGGCTTATTCAGCCTTATGTTCGTCTGCTGTCTCTCAGAATGACTGTGTGGGTTAGTGTTGTGTGTCAACGCTGTGAACAACAGCCTCTTTATTGTTTCCGCACCCTGGTTTCCTAAAGAGCAGACTGGTGGGCAGTTTGCGGTGATTGAGATGATGCCAGCTCCTCTTGACCGATATCTGCTGCAGTTCCCGCACAAATCTTGAGACTCTTAACAAGTCTTTCTCACAGTCAGTGGACAATTCTCATTCTGTCGTCATCCCAGGCAGTTGTTTCCCCCATTATTCAGCAGACCTGGCCATTAGCCAGTAGGGTTTGTAACGTAATTAAGCCCTTGTCTTCAGGGTCGAGGAGGACGATGATGATAAAGATGATGTAGCCACTTCGGCATGTGTTCGCAGCGAGAAGTAGGACTCTCCTCGTCTCACAGTAGCTTGTTATCTGGCCTTGAGTTGCTCCGGGGTGAAAACTTGCTGGCAAAGGTCCCTCTTGACAGAGTATGCAGAAATTCTGGGCGAGAGTGGAAGAGAGTCAAGGGACTTGGATTGAACAATTCAGCAAGTTTGCTTTGTATAAAATGCCATTTTAATTAGGTGATGCTTATATTTTTGCATGTTTTTTACCTAATGTTTCAGATCGCCAAAATAATTTAAGTATTAGTCAAAGATGGCACAAGTAAATACAGAATTCTGTTTCTAAATGAAGATTGTTATTACTAAGGGAAAACAAAATCCAGACCTACATGGCCTTGTGTGAAAAAGGCCCACCTGTTAAAACATAACTCTGGTTTATCACACCTGAGTACAATTTCTCTAGCCAGACCCAGGCTTGATTATTGCCACATCTGTTCTCAATCAAGAAATCACTTAAATAGGACTTGCCTGACAAAGTGAAGTAGACCAAAAGATCAAAAGCTAGACATCATGCCGAGATCAAAGGAAATTCAAGAACAAATGAGACGGTCTATCAATCTGGAAAAAGGTTATAAAGCCGTTTCTAAAGCCTTGGTACTCCAACATATCCACAAATGGTGAAAACATGGAACAGTGGTGATCCTTCCCAGGAGTGGCCAGCCAACCAAAATTACCTTAAGAGTGCAGCAATGACTCATCCAAGAGGTCACAAAAGACCCCACAACAACATCCGAAGATCTGCAGGTATCACTTTCCTCATTTAAGGTCAGTGTTCTTGACTCCACCATAAGAAAGATACATGCGTGGCAGAGTTCCAAAACAAAAAACACTCAACAAAAGAACATTAAGGCTTGCCTCTTCAAAACCTCTTGATGATTTCCAAAACTTTTGGGAAAATGCTCTGGACTGACGAGACAAAAGTTTTGTCAAAAGACAACTCTTTGGAAGGTGTGTGACCCATTAGATCTGACATAAAAGGAACATAATTTCAGAAAAAGAACATCATACCCTCAGAAAAATATGGTGGTAGTGTTGTGTTCTGGGGCTGTTTTGCTGCTTCAGGACCTGGAAGACTTGGTGTGATAAATAGAAATATGAATTCTGCTGTCTACCAAAAAATCCTGAAGCAGAACGTCTGGCCATCTGTTCATGACCTCAAGCTGAAGCAAACTTGGGTTCTGCAGCAGGACAATGAACCAACACACACCAGCAAGTCCAACTCTGAATGGCTGAAGAAAAGTGGCCTAGTCAAAGTCCTGACATGAATCCTATTGAGATACTGTGTCATGACCTTAAAAAGAGAGTTCATATTCAAACAGTCCAATGTGGCTGAATTACAATAATTCTGCAAAGATGAGTTGGCCAAAATTCCTCCACAGCTGTAAAAGACTCATTGCAAGTTATCGGAAACATTTACTGCTAAGGGTGACCCATCCACAGTTTAGGTTTAGGGGGCAATCACTTTTTCACACAGGGCCATGAAGGTTTGGATTTAGTTTTCCCTTAACAATCTTCATTTAAAAACTGTATTTTGCTTACTTGTTATCTTTCACTAATATTTAAATTAGTTTGACCTTAAACATTTTTCATTTCATAAAAATCAAGATCAATGCTGATTTAAAAAAAGACGAAATGTATTATTCACCTGTAATAACATGTCTTTAAATTATAGTTATTGTGCTTCAAGCCAAAGCAATATTTTTGAAGGATATTTGGTATCTTATGATGTAAATAAGGCAACCTTTTCCACCACTTTCTGCACTTTAAAATGGGTATATAGGTCATTCAGTTGGTTGTCCTTGCGCAGTAATCTTGAGTATCTAAAATAAACTGATACTAGCTAAATAAACAGACACCCAAGTCGTGTTTTGAATGATTACACACACCCACACACCCAGTTGTAAGTATCTCAGAACAGGCATATCTATTTACATATATATGTAAATACATGCATGTATGTATGTATATATGTGCGTGTATGTATATGTAAATAGATATGCCCGTTCTGAGATACTTTGTGACGCACACTTACTAACAACCAATATATCCAGCTTTTCAGAATTTGTTGTGTGCATTCTGAAGAAAGGTATGTTACAGGTGTATGTGTATTAAGAAGTTATTGTAATAAAGATACTGGAATATTTGTACTGGAGGCGAAAAAATAGTGCCCGGCTAGATTTTCACAATATGGTCCAACTCTGGCCAGACTGTTTCCACAGGAAGCAAGTGTTTACTTTAGGAATTCCACTGCTTAATACCATCACTGCTTGAATTAAATGTTTTTATTCATTTATTTTTCATTCTCGAGATCACATTCTGACATTATTAGTTTCTGTACATTTGTTTGTATGTTTATTTTCATATACCCCTAACTCTAAGTGTGGTGTTATAATATATATGTATAATGGTGACAGCATTTGCTTGGCCAAGCACCGCTCGCATTTACTTTTAACACAATTTTTTTTATATTCTGGTTTTCTGGTATACATGACATGAAATAATAAAAATAAGCTTCTCAAAAGCAATTCCCCATTTCCACTGAATCTTAATTAGTAATAGATGAGTTATTTCTGTACATCTGTTCCATCCAAACCGCAGGGCCGTGTTCTGAACTGCAAAGGCTCCATTGTTTTGTTCCTATAGCAGCACAAAAGAAGAGGGGAAAAAAACATCAAAAGAAAAAAAAAGCCATGTCATAAGAATCATCTTTTTGAGAGAGATCCCAAGGGCCTTGTATTTCAAGGAATTGCGCTCATTCACAGAATAATGTAGCTCTTTATGTCTTTGTCAAGATGAAAAGAATTTGATTTCTTCCACCAATCTTTCCTCCAATGTTCCTGAAACGTATGCAGTCAGATCGTTCTGTCCTAGTGTTGAGGAAATGTTCTTAGACCAAGGCCATAATCTCCCTTAACTTGTAACATTCCCACGCTTAAGCAAAACACAATTTTTAGTATCTTAGAAAATCCTTGTACACAATGCCATTTGTGTCACTTTCCAAAATCGACCCTTGCCAATGTTGGAAACTTGATCCTTTGACAATAATGGAAATAGACATTTTATTTCTGAACCTCATCAAACCCAAAGATAAAAAAGCAGGCAAAAGAGAAGATCAATTTAATTAATTACGCTATCAGTCAAGCAATCCTTTGGTTCATCTTTCTATCTGTATGTCTATCTAATCTGATTTAGACCATGTCCTAAGAACTGCAGTTGTGGTCAAGTTTGTGGTAATAGTCTGCATGTCTGATTTAACTCAGGTTCAGCAGATCCATCTGCTTTGGGTTTCATCATCTCTCCATGGTCGCTGCTGCTCATGCCTTCCGGAAACATCTCTTTCACGGATGAGAATGTGACACAGAAGGACCTGGGGGCTTTCACTCCTCCAGAGGTGCTGGACGGTCTCAACCTCTCCTCGCTTTCTGATATGGAAAAGGTATGTCATGGATTTTGAATGACAACCATTTATTTTATGTTCTATACGTACATTTTATCTCTTAAACATTTTGACTGTACAATTCTGTGTACACGTGACATTCTTAGAGAGAGACCGATGCACCACTGCAGAGTCAAGGCATGATTATTTGCAGAGAAGTTAAAGGATCTTTTATATTCTTTGGCTGACTTTTGGATATTCTTTTCCCAAAGCTATTCTTTAGCAAGGGAAACAGACAGAAGAACTAGACTTGGGAGAAACACAAATATATGCAGATGTATAAAGACTTATTTTCACTGAAATGTGTCAGAATGAGGCTGTCAGTTGCTTCTATTTTTTTGTTATGTGGACTAAAACATCAAATGCAGTCATATAAAAGGCTCCATTGTCATATGACATTTGTGTTTCCTTTTCAACTTCTAGATGCACATGTATTCACTTGGCATGACATTGTTTTGGGGTGCAGACTATGAGATTCCTCAGAGCCAGGTGAGGCTTCCAAGGCATTCAATGGTTATAATTCTTCTTTTTCCCCTTCTTTTTTTAATTATTTTTCCCCCACTTCATTAAAACTAGAAAAGGAGTGATTTAGGATGGTTCGAATTAAATTGGATTCTTGAACCCACTATTTATTTTTATTGTCATTTATAATGCTTAGAGTATCACATTGTTAGCTTAGCAATATGCTATAAATGATATTAGCATATTGCTAAGCTAACAATGTGATACTCTAAGCATTGTGAAATATAATTCAAATATAATTATATTGTATACTGACCCAATACTTGTATTTTATAGTGCTTTTTAGAGCATCACGTTGTTAGCTTAGTCAATGGAGAATCAAGTCATTCAAGTTCATTCTGGTGTACCATAGCAGACGTCCCACCCTGTAAAAACTAATTTCTGGGAGATGGCACAACATCCCCCAACCATAATATATAAAACAATATAGTATATTATTATATTGATTTGTGCAAGCCGCCTAACACAGGTTCTTTCAAGGATTTGTGCGCAGTGATGTAGTTGAGTGCGGTGGAAAAAGAAGTGAGGATCTCCACAAAATCTGAATGCAAATGGTGCATTTGATGCATTTGAAATTCTGGTTGATATCAGGTGTAATGGTAATGCATCTTGGCTAACTTCTGGTGATCTGGTGCATGTCAATATCAGATAGAAACAGATTTTCTCTATCATTCAATTCTCGGTTCCGCTATAATGTATATAATTTACGGAAGAAATGGGATGTCTGCCATAGCAACATCAAGTTAAGTTATGGAAATACAGTGGTACCTCGAGATACGAAATTAATCCGTTCCAAGGCGGCCTTCGTATAATGAGTTTTTCGTATCTTGGAACACATTTTACATGAAAAATGGCTAATCCGTTCCAAGCCCTCCAAAAACACCCCATTCAATTTCATAATAAAGCTAAATTGACCTATAAACAATGAAATGACGTAAACTGTCGAAGCTTACCTTTCGGGTGAGGCTTTCTCAGAAAGTGGCGGCAGAGGAGGAGGAGGACAAACGGCAGATAACGTACGTACGTATGTACACTTAACTTTACGAAAACACATAAAAAATGTAAAGTTTGGGGTGCGGAGTGGCTGAGCTAAAGCACGCCAGCACGTACGTATAGAAGATGCATGATGGGAGGGATGCTGTCCAATTAGAGAGAAGGATCTCATGGCTTGGCTAGCATCAGGAACCAATGGGAGAGCAGGAGGATGGTGGCGAGTCTACTATAACTAAGATGGCGGCGTGCGGCGCGAGTTTCAAAATTGTTATGGGGCGAATCTCGGACTTTCAGAAACCTTTCGTATCTTGAAAACTTTTCGTATGTAGAGCAGTAAAATGTTTCGTCTTTGCTTTCGTAACTTGGATTTTCCGTAAGTTTCGTAAGCCTTTCGTATCTTGAGGTACTACTGTACATTTAATCTGTCCAAACAAATAACAGATTCTAGGTGGTTCAACCATTTCTTGTATCTTTTCACTGACCTCTTCATTTGTGTTTTAGCCAATGAAACTGGGAGAGCACCTGAACAGAGTCTTGCTCAACATGTGTGATGATTCCACGCTCACCCGACTGTCTGTCCGGTCGGTTCTGGACACCTGCAGCGCTCACATCCGGAACTCCAACTGTGACCCTTCGTTTTCGTATGTCAGGAGGCTGGTGAGACTTGTTCTTGGCAGTCTCTCACAGGTACATGGCAATTTATTTGTTTTTTCCAACACAATTTATTATTCATTTTAAGTTAAATGAGTCATTAGAATGATTTTTTTTTTTTTTAAACCAATTTGTTGAATTACTCTTTGAGTCGTTTAATTGTAAATCAAACTACAGTAGTCATGCTATTAATTTCTCTTGCAAAGCTAACTCTCCTTTAGCAAAAGTATTTTACTTGATTTTTTGATGCATATTAAAAAATACATTTATATATAGAATAAAATATACATCTAAAATGTTTTGTTAGCTAATCACATCCAAGCAATAATGATTCAGCACTAACAATGTGTGTGAACATACGGTTTCTATTAACTGAACTGCTTTCACCGTCCAGCCCTATAAAACAAGTTTCAATTAAAAAGGTAGTTAACGGTCTTTCCTGAGCTTTTTTTCTCTCTCTTGTTTTTGATGTCTCATCCTGTTTCACAGCTACACAATTCTCACAGTGATACAGAAACACTGTATTGTCAGGAACAGACCTGTTTTTTGGTATTATTTTCTGCATTGTGTAACTTTTCCGCCTTGTGGTAATTGTGAAGTGGTTGAGTTGGGAAAAAAATCTGTAAAAACACTAATATTGTGAAATATTATTACAATTACAAATAACTATTTAAAACGTAAATTATTCCTATGATAGCAAAGGTGAATTTTCAGCATCATTACTCTGGTTCTGATATGAGGATTTGCTGCTCAACAAACATTACTTATTATTATCAATGTTGAAAACATGTGTTCATATGTTCTTTGATATGATAGTTCATCTTTTGTAACATTATAAATGTTTAATTTCGCTTTCGATAAATTTCATGCATCTTTGCTGAGTGAAAAAAGTTAATTCTTACTGACCAAAAATGTTGAAATGGTAAAGTGTGTCTTCATGATGCAAATTATTTCACAAGAGAAAGAAAAACAGTTTTTCCATTTATATTTCCTTTTCTTTTAAAATCCTTTCTTTGAGTGAATGACTGCTGATGTCTATCCTGTGCATGTGTTTGTTTAGCTGGATGGTCTGTTGTCTGAAAGTGAAAGAGAGTCCCTTCCAGAAAGAAGTAAAGAGATTCGTGAACGTCTGCGAGGAAAAGGCTTGCCTGCAGGTAATACACAAGTCTAGATGTAAAATATGTAATTACATTTTACAGACGCTTTTATCCAAAGCGCCTTACATTGCATTCAGTTCTTGCTTTCCCTGGGATCAAACCCATGACCTTGGCGTTGCAAGCACCAATGCTCTACTGGATGAGCTACAGGAAAGCTCATAAAAGGAAAGCGAATTCATTCTTAATATATATTACATTGAAACTGGAGGAGGTTTCACTTTTTAGGAGTATGAGAGTCATTAAGTTCTCATCCACACATGAACAAACATGTGTGAATTTGATTTCTGCTTTTCTTTTTCTCTCTCTCTCACACACACACACGCACACATACACACCCAAACACAGGCGTGCCAATACACGCTCAAACCCCCAACCTTCTAGTCATCTGCGCCAAACACTCGTTTGAAGTGGCTGTTAATAATTGATGATATTTAGATTGTAATCACAGCTCGCACGTTCTCCTCTTTCTAATAATCTCAAACTGATTGTTTTAGTACTGTGAAGTGCTGGGTTTCATACTGACTCATCACACACCATTTGTCCAGTTTTAGAGGAAGTGATTCAGAATGTAAACAAAGCAGGGCTTGGTACTGACATGACACGGCTCCCTTCAGGGGCCAGTGCTTATCAGAACAGAGGGATGAAGGATCCTTCCTGCCATAAGAGACAAGCCAGAACACAACCACCACCAGTGTCTGGAAGTGCCAAAGAGAAACTAAAGATTGGTGGAGAAGTTTACACACAGTATACACACTTCAGATACAATAATAATAAGAGTAGCATGTTATTCTGAACAAAGCGTTTATAAAATGTCTGAAAAACGTGTTCCAGGATGCCAATCTTCCGTTTAATTTCAGACCGTCATGTATTTTCTGTGTTAGTATGCTGTCGGCAGTATGTTGTCATTCTGAACATACAATTTTTTGTGTTTTAAGACTCCCTTGGCCTTTCATTCTCTCAATCTGTTTTTCTCGTCTCTCTGTCTGACTTCTTATGCTTTATAGTTTAATGATGTGCCAAACAAAGAACCTTTCTCTCCCCTTCTTCTCTGTTCCTCTCCCAACTTTCCAACTCCCTCATTTCTTTCACTCTCCATCTATCTTCTGTCAGTCTGTCTCTCCCTCTTGTCCTCTCACTGTGTGCATAGACGAGAGTTTGAACCGAAACTAGACAAGCACATCACCACAAACCAAAACCAGAGTGTTTCATTTTGGAAAATATGACCAGATCTTCCCAGTGGTTTCAGCGGTGCTTTAGCACAAACACGACCGGTTGGTTATGTAACGGAGGCATGGCATCGATCACTAATAGATGTTTCCCAGGGTTTTTTACTGCGTGTTCTGTAGGAAGCTTTGTTTTTATGCTGTTGTATCTGGCCACGCATCGGGGTCATGATGTGAGAGAGTAAGCCTGCCTAGATGGTGACTCACTTCACGCTAGTTTATTTTTGGCTTTACAGATGTCATGAAACCTCAGCAGCAAAGAGCTGTGGTTTCAGACTGTGTCATTTTTCTCATTTTGTAGATTGAATGCGTTGACGTTTTCATATTCGTGCTCTGCACGCTAGCATTAGCCTCAGGAGAAAAGTACCTGAGGCAATGCTAATACGACTTAGCTTGACTTAAGAAAATAAATAGCACCCTGTTTCAGGGTTGTCCTTATGTGACTTCTGAGAGTTTCAGGTAATCTAGGGCAATGTTTTATTTGAATTAGCATCTTTTTATGCAAGTAAAGCACTACTGGCCTGTTAAAGTTAACATTGCGCTATTAGTTCAGAGACGATGTTTGGGATACATTGGTGTACATTTTCTAGTGCGTAGACTGTTTGGTGCTACACAAAGCCGATTGTGTGGGCACATTTTTAGGTGATGTTAAGCATATTCGTGCCTTTACCTGAAGCTTGATTTCGTTTGCGTTGTGCTACAACAAATCAGACAGCCTTGGCAAATAAACAACTGTACCGTCTTTAATTAGCTTAACAGTTAGTTCTCCAACGCATTGAGCCATGATGTTTATGCAGGGGATGCAAGTTCAAAACAGACCTACGTTTCGTAATCCATGTCCACCCACTTTTCCCCATCATTCTTGATCTTCTGTCCACTATTATTTTAAAAAAGTGGCTAAAAAAACGTTTTTTTTTTTGTATTAGGAAATGTTTATTTGTTTAAATTAGTTATATTTTAAATATTTTGTGTATCTAATCTACTTTGTAAAATGCAGGTTATTATAGATATTATTATGAACAATTTATTTGTAAAAAAGGTGTTGTTTGACCTCGTAATGTTTAATCGGTGTGCCGTAACTTAATCTTCCAGTTCTTTCTAGTGATGTATGCAGGACTTCTCTCCAGTCATTCATCTTCCTTCACTTTTAAGTGCAATACCCACATCTCAGAATCGAATCAATAACCAAGTCTCCACCCTACTTAAAAAAAAATAAAAAATATTATAATCTATTGCACATGGATGTATGTCACAATATTGAAGAAAAGATCTGTCGCTATTTCCAAATCATTATGACTTTAAGGCATTTAGTTCTTACTAAGGATCTTGTTGAACCTACGATTTGGCAAGATCATGTATCTTGTATTCAATTTCTGGACTCTTTACAAAAATATAATAATAGTTTTTGTGACACTAATATCCTTCAGCATTATGGATTTTGAAGTGGCTGGGTCAATGTGTATAATCACTGTACCATGCCTCTTTTAAGGCACTTAAACCACCATCAGCCCATGATCCGTTTTTGCCCCTACGATATACTACGCATTTTATGAAACATGAGAGAAAAGGCCTCTTGTTGAGCCATTCAATGCTCAAACAGTTCCCTAAGAGAGAACCATCTGGAACATCTATGCTTTCCTGATTGACAGTGCTGGAATTGGCGTGGCTAACGAGCGTGTCGTTGGAAGCTCAGGGTGAAATCATAGAGGCTTTAGTGGAGCTCGTAACCACTAGAAGGACACTTTTGTTCCTTCTGTTCTTTCAGTCAATAATGACCTATTCTAATCTCGCCGTGACATACGTGATCCAATAAAATGCTCCCCAAAGACGGCAAGGATCTAACATTTAGTTTATATCCTTACTTGTATTTATACTTTTACAAGTTCTTGTATGATTAACCTTTTTGTGTATCCCCCCCCCCTTTAGGCCGCAGTGCCGCCCATCGTGTGCTTGAGCGTTATAGAGCCCGAACCCAGGAACAAGCCAACATGAGCCGTGGACTCAGCCGCTCTATGGGCTCTCTCCCCATCCAGGACCTTGTCAGAGCGGACGAGGGTCTTGTTCAGTACGCTCCCTCGGAGTACAATGTTGGCTCCGAGTCCTCTGCTGAACTCTACCCCCAGCGCCAACAGCAACAACTGCAACAACAGCGTGGCCGACCCATGGAGGTGAATCGGCGTTCAACCCCCCATCAGAGAAACAAAAGCTGGGCCTCCTCAGCAGACCTGGCCTGCCTCGATCCGGATATGCTCCGCTTTGGAGCCCTTGAGGACGCCCGAAGGGGCAGCAGCGCTCTGAGCACCCGCTCAGTCGGTAGACCCAAGTCGGCTTCCAAGGCCAGAGACTCCCGTTACTCAGACTTTGGGAGCTTGGATATCAGGAAGACCCATCACCATTCAAGTCAGTCCGTCAGCTCAGCGTTCAACAGCGCTTATGACCGGATCAGAGAGAAACATAAGAAACTGCAAGCGCTCAAACAGGCCATAGATGGTGAGTACTGATTCTAACTGATTCTCATTCACTTTGTGAGAAGAGATTTCTTTTAGATCACTTATGTGTGCGTGTTGTAGATTATTATGCCCAAGAACCGGCCAATTTCAGACGTGTAAAACAACCAACAACAGTTTGGAGTGGGTTTATTTGAAATCGTTAATACCGCAATAATTAAAAAATATATATATTCTGGAACATTTTCTTGACTGGTTTTGTGAGATTCACTGAACCTGTCAAAATTAATGTTAAATTAATTCATTAAAATGTTCCAGAACCAAAAAATACAAACACATTACAGTCATTTGTACTGTATTTTATTTATACATGTTAATATATTTTGTGCACTAATGTAAATTATACAAATAATTGTATAACACTTAAATTAAGAATAGTAAAAGTAAAATTCCTGAACACAAAACAGTACAAATAATTAGTGTTAAATATGTCTGGAAATATTGTCAGAATACAGAAAACAGTTCTTTTAAATTGTAATATTTCACAACATTACTGTTTACTGTATTTTTTATCAAATAAATATAGGCTTTTCAAAAACATACACACACACACATCTGCAGTTCTTTAAGTTAGGAAAAAGTTTTAGCTTTTTTTTTTTTTTTTTTTTTTCTTGTCTGTCAGAAAATCCAAATCCAGGATTATTTTCCCCTCTAGCTCATTGTATCAACAAGACTTTGTTTTCTGTGGGTTGTGCAAAGCTATTTGTCAGAATGAAACTGACCATCTGATGGAAACTACACATAAAAATGGCTGAAATCACCAGTGAATGGACTGTGGGTGTTCTGTCTGAGACTGAGAACCAGCGGTGATGTACATTAAGGTCTGGGATTGTAATCAAAAGGTTACAGTAAAACACTTAACCCTGTGCTGCTCAGTTAACAAATGTGCTTGTATCATGGTGTCACGGTGATGCCACAAAAAAACTTGTGTGGCAAGTATTGTGTTCAACAGGCTTCATGCCAAATGCTGACAGTTGATGTGACGGCTTTAACCAGGCTGGTTAAAACCACTGTGCTACTGACTTTGACTCATAACTATAATGCAAATGTATCACACGATACAACGGCAACCATGTGTATTAAGAGGAATTTTTGGCTCTTCTGATGCTTTGAGTTCCTGTGTGTTTAAAGTCCAGTGTCTCTCGGCACACTGAGCGGAGGTGTCTGTGTGTGGTGGGAGTGAACGCAGGGTTATGAATGGGTTTTGCGTGGCTTTTGCGCGTGCGGCATGCTGCCAGGCTCTTTATGACTCAGTCTGGCTGAGGGCTCAAGATTCCTGGAACTAATTAGAGAGATGGATAATTCTAGGTCTTCAAAGCTCACATACTTATGAAAGCTTTTTACTCTCTCTCTGGTGTTCACTCTCTCTGGAGCTCTCTCGCCATTTTCCGCTAGCTTTTCATTCAAAACTTTCCACAGTGTTGGGGAAACTAATTTAAAAAAGGGAAGCATCAGTCAAGCTACCCTTTTGAAAAAGTTCCCTACAAGATACTAATAAAGAGTTTTATTTTATAAAACTTTTTGTTTTATTTTTTTTATATTTTGTTTGTTTACTTTATTTCAAAGTGTTTTTATTCAAATAAGTATTTTCTATTAGAAAATTGTATTTTGTTAATTGTTTTTGAATAGAAATATTTTATATTTAATTAAATATTGTATTAATTTAATATTTTAATACAATGTAAACTGATTAATCATAATGTAGTTATGTATCAATTTAAATTATTTATATATAATTTAATTAAAAATTATTTTTTTACATATATTAGAACCCGTTTATTTATATGACCTGTATATCAAATTATCTAACTAACCTATTCATTTAAAATGAATCTGTACATTTTAGGCAAGGATATTTATCATCTCATCTCTAAATCTTTTGACAAAAAATAATGTATTTTATTCTCCCGTATGTTGTTTTTCTTCATTCTTGTCTTATTGCCACCTTACGGTCTCCATAAGAGATATTAAGTTCTTCATATGTGCCACATTCATGTACACATCCTTCGCCTGGCCTCCATCTGGACATTTTCTTGATGGAGTGAAGTATTGCTTCATAATAATAAACCTCAGGCTTTCCTATCCGACCTGGCCCTGAACCGAGCCCAGAAGCTTTTTGGCTGCTATTTTTACCACGGTTGAGCTCAGAACCAAAGACATTCTCTTCCCAGTCTGTGCGGTTTTACTCTGGCTCATGGATCCATGAAGCTGATCTGTCTGAGGCTGTCGTCTTTTTAAAGGAACAATATTCTGCACTTTTTTTGTAGCATTTTTACCACTTCTTTTTATACCAATTTAATGTTTCATGAGCTCTTTTAGATCCTTGGAATTTTTACTACTGTACCTTTAAGACTTATGTAAATTCTGTGTTCTGCATGGTGTCATTCATCAAGCTGGCGGTCATATGCATGTTTGTGATGTAATAACAGTAACATGTTCTGAATAAACCTGTTTTTACAGCTTAGTTTCAATGAACTTATACTTCAAAAGAGCAGGGAAAAATACTGTTTTCAATTATATGTTCTCTAAAGTGTAGTGTAAGAGGAATCGTTGCCATCATATTGCTTTTGTGAAGGAAAACAAGATCCTGTGCATCGAGCTGCCGTCTGTTCATCCGCTTGTATAAACATGAGCCAGGCTCATTTTCCTGACGACAATGGGCCGCATTACCCACGATCCAGAAGAGAAGGAATGTCCAGCCCCATTAGAGCATGATGGCAAAGAACACATATTTTGGTTGTTTTGGGTCCTGTCTTTGCTATGATTGAATGTAAGATCTTTTGAAGCTAAAAAATTGCTGTTTGCTGCTGCTTTTGTATGTTGTTCTTTATTTCTGTGCTATTGTTCTCTATCACGCTCTTATTTGGTCCATAGTCTAGAATCTGTAGCTCTACTTCGGCTCTGTTCCACTCTCAAATGCTTATGAATCCAAACAAGATCATTGAATCATGATGGAAATCGTCTGGTCATCTGGCTGGTGTTTCTTTCTGTCTGCTTCATTGGTTTTCATTTATTTTAATTTAAATCTTTTTTTTTTAAATCTCTTTCTTTTTTTTTTGCCACTTGGCATCTAATAGAATAACAAGCAACTGATCCCAATTGTATGTATATATGTTTATGTATTAGAGAAACTAATTTGTTTCTCCCAGTATGAATCTACCTTAGCTGAGAAGAAACCCCACACATGAATGGTCTCAGGAAGCTTTACTCTTAGTTCTCACCTTTTCTTCTCTGGACAAGCTTTTTTCCACATGCCCCAAACTATCGGAAAGGGGATTCAGAGAAAATGACTTTACCCCAGTCATCAACAGTGCAATCCCTGTACCTTTTGCAGAATATCAGTCTCTCCCTGATGTTGTTCCTGGAGATAAGCCATCCTCCAAAAGTCTTCAAGCTCTGCACTGGTGGTGCCCTGATCCCGCAGCTGAATCAACTTTAGGAGACGGTCCTGACACTTGCTGGACTTTCTTGTGTGCCCTGAATCCTTCTTCACAACAATCCTCTGTCCTTGAAGTTTTTGACGATCCGATAAATGGTTGATTTGGGTTTTACTAGCATCAATATCCTTGCCTGTTAAAGAAAAAGGGATTCACACAATGATGACTGCACGTTTCCTTTCAGGCAACCATGTTTAACAAAGAAAAGCAAGAGATCTCAAGCACCACCTTCCTTTTTAAAGCTTCCAATCTGTAATCCTAACTCGGTTAGCATGACAGAGTGATCAACAATCTCAACATTGTGAACACATGTTATTTAAATGAAAACTATTATTCTTCAGTTTTATTTCATTTGATCAAATCCAGATTTGTACTTCCATCTCGATCTCCTCTGTTTTTGCGTTCCCCCCTATTAGGGAAATTCTGGAAACGCATCCACTTTAAGGTCAAGGTAAATCAGTCATTTTAGAGTGTGCTGACCTTGGAGACAGTAATTTGAGGGTTGTGTTTTTGGCACAAGTAATTCATGTGTGCCGTTTTGAAGTGTTTGATAGGAGACATTTGCAAGTAGAATTGATCGGGATTCTTGAGCAGACAAGAGGGTTAGATTGTCACTACATATGCTAAAAATAAGATGGAGGAATGAGAACGGAAATTGATTATTTCATGTTAAAGCTCAACCCATCTGTGTGGATTACGTTTTATGGAAAATCTCTCACCTGTGGGTCAAAGGCCATTTAGATCTAAAAGCTTTTCAAAGAAACTGAGCTGTGGAGACACTTCCAGATCACATGCTTTATAGACTCCACCACTTCTTCATTCCATAGGCCTTCCTGGTATGAAACATTTATTCTGTATTGCATCTGCATTACATCTGATCATGATCTTATCTACTTGCAGTTTCATAGAGAGGATCCGATCATATCTAATCTTTCTCACACTCTGCTTATCTACATGTCACTGAGGAGATTTAAAGAGCAACTCCAAATACATTACTATTGCAAAACCATGTGGCCTTCGGCCGTTTGCATGTCTTTTAGGTTTGCTGTTCAATTATCCAAAGAAAAATACCATAAAGACATGAGGATATGCAAATCAAAACTTTTTACTCAACAGAATGAAAGCTTTTTCCTTTTTGCTAGTAAAACTCAAGAGGATATGACCTTCCTCTTAAAACCAGCGCTTTACAGGACCGAAGCACAGCAACCTACTGAACAAAACTTTTCCGAGCTTTAATAAAAACAGCCTCTCTCCCAAAACCCTTTTGTGTTTTCTGTCCTCATCAGGCTCTAATTACCCCATTAATCCCTTGTTCTTTCTTCTTTAAAAAAAAAAAAAAAATTTTCATGCAAGACTTTCGGTGGCAATAAATCACTAGTATATGAGTCCAAACTTCCCTGGGCCTCTAAAACATCAAGATCAGAGGAGACTGTTGAGAAACAATTACTGGAAAGAGGAACATGAGGAAGTGATGAAGAACATGCAGGATTGGTAAAAGAGAAATTGACAGAATAAGCTTAAATGTGAATTTTTCCTGCTTGAAAAATGATTTAGCAGAAGATACAGAGTTGGCATGGATATGTATGACCTGTCAACCTTCACGTAGCGATCCTCTGAGCTTCTGATGGCTGACTTACAAGATCTGAGGTCATGACAGGCTGTCCGCTCTTGGCAGACCCAACAAATTTGGACCCAACAGTTGAGATTCAGCATCCGATACCATCTGTTCTGCCCTTCATTTGCAGTTGTTTCTTTGGCCACTTTGAAGAAACATGGACCTTAGGAATGCACAATATATTTGTCCCCTATTGGTTATCAGGCAGTTTTATTTATTTGCATATTGGATTTTTAATTTTGAATGTGAATCTCCATTTATTTGATTTTATTTTCAGCCATAAAATGGAAATATTTATTGGCCATTTTAATATGAATTTGTGTAATTATTATATATTTAAGTCAAAAAGAAGCCTGCGTACTCTAATAACGAAAGCGAAAGACACTAAACATGAGGAAGATATTGAGAAAGACCACATGTGACCAATATGTTTGCCGTTTTTTAAAATAAAGCTGTGGCTTTTATCTCACTTTTATTGTCTTTCGTTTATGTTATTAGAGTGTACATGCTTCTGTTTCCAATTCTACTTGGATCTTTTCTGAATGCAAAGTGATAGTTTTTAGGGGTTTAATATGCTATGTCATGTAGTAATCACTAAGTCAGTTTAATAGGTGGTTATACAATGTTAAAAGGGTCAATTACATAAATCAAATTTGCCTTTGTACCATTAAAACATCCTGCAAGTTTCATCGCTTAATGTCATTATAAACAAAGCATTTATTTAATCGAGCTCCTCATTTTGATATTGCGTAATCTGTGACATCACACAGCCAAATACTTTTGCCTCTGACTACTTCCAGTGCAAGACATTGACAAATAGTTATCGTCATCGCAGTTATCGTCATCAGGCCTCTACTGGCTTCCCATCACTTAACGTCTGACAGTTGCCTCTGGTTACTGGATGTAAGAGTTGCGTTGCAACAAAAGTAAATAGAACCCATTATAAACACTTGCACTGTGATACTGGATATAGTATACAGATGTTGAGTTTCTGACATACTCTACGCACTTGTTGACAAGATGGACAAATGGAAGGGTTAAAAGCACATTTGCTCTGACGCGTTCAGTTTAAACTTATCGAATGCATCTCTAGACCTCAGAAGGTTCACAGCCTCGGAAACAAGTAGAATATTTATTTTAATGCCGTCCCAGATTGTCGGAGGATTTTATGTTTGTTTGGAGCATTTTATTTTGTTTAATGGAGCGTTAAGAGTTAAGTTTCATAATGCTTTGTCTGTAAATGACTGTTTTATATGGAGAATTTTTTCAAACACTTTCTCATGTGCTATGACGTTAGCCAATCATAAAAGTGGCTGTTTACTGACAAGCCTTAAACGAGCCGTGCCTGAAAATGGATTGCTTAAGACAGAAGGTCAGAAAGAGGGTTAATAGTTTTTCCGCATATACATTTTTGTTAGTAAACCTAGAGGAACATGTAAAGAGAATATTTTTTTTTTAATTCTCATGACATTTTAAAATCTTTGTCATATTTAATCACTGTGATCTTTTCTGTACTGTTTTTTTTGTTTGTTTAAATTTAATAAGTTAATAAGTTTAGTTTAAGTTTCATTTAATATTTATTTAAAAATTTTTTGCTGAACAGCCAACATCAAATTACACTATGAAACCACATATTACACATTCATGAAAATTGAGAAGAACAAATTTTCATGTAAATAATTTAACACCGTTCATATTGTCATATTTGAATGAATGGATTTACAAACTATTTACAGAAAATCTTCCATAAATTAGGCATTTAAGACAAATATGGCCTATTAATGACACAGGAACACGTGAAACTACACAGATCTCTGTCGTGGCATCAATAAAATGATCGCACATTTGTTTGGCAGATGTTGTGCATCACTATCGTTCAGCTTGTGCACATCTGCAAAGTGGCATGAAACGTGGCATAAAATTGATTCGTGCGACATTGCGTGCGGCCTGTAGCAGAACACGCTATCCTGCTCCTTAATGCAGTCCTCCTTTCCTCCGACCGTTTTTCACTCTACAAAAAGAGTTGTAAAATAATTTGAGCCGAGAGAAAGAGCACACTCAAGGGAGTTTGTGACGGCTCTGAACTTGTCTTCAGAGGCTTTTAGTAGACGTGCTCTCACACCTACAGTGCTGTGGTTGTTATCATGGGCCAGTTTGATGATACGTTGTGTGTTTGTGTGCGAGTGACTCACTTCACAGCCCGCCAAACTCCCACCAGGCTCTGATAACTACACCGTGTGGGCAGCATTTCCCATAGTCAAAGTAGAATGTGTATGGGTGTTTTTTTTGTTTAGTGAGTCTGTTTTGTGTGTGTGTGTGTACAGTGTTTTTTTTCTTAACACCCCTTTCCTTTTTGTAGACCTGCATTGTGGGGTAAATCTCATTAAAAACATGCCCAATTTATGTTGGATCAAAAATTTGAGCCATTCGAGCACCTTTTAATGCATCATATTAATGTTGCACTGTTAAATCATTGTACAAAAATTACTTATTATAATATATAGTGAAATTTGTCTACGGTTAAAGAAAATGGAAATGACTGAGAAGCATTTTCACCACCCTTTAAAAAAGTATTTTATTATATTTGTTTTTGTAATTTATGTTAGAGTGCTTATGTTGGTATTATATTTATTTATTCTATATTTCTTATCATTTATCTTTTATTTTTGAAGGAATTATGAATTGTGACTTCTGATCTTTTTTCTTTTTCTCTTGAAAACACAATACTATGGTTCTTCAGAGCTCATGAACACAAAATGATGGTCTGGGTCAAGAATGCTGTTTATTTCTCTATATTTCCTCCATGAGCAGGTGGTTTCATTAAAGTCTGTGCACTGAATTTATCCAATTGTTTACATGTCTTTCAGTGTTTTGGAGAAAGACGATCAGTAGCATTGTTGCCAATCTCTTTACGTGGATCTGTTTGATTGCTATACTTGATTTTCATTGTTTAAAGGTTTCACTCAAGGTTGAACTAATTGTTTACTGAGTTGAGCAGTAGATAAAAGCTTCATTGTTCTTGTGAATTTTGAACTCTGCCTTTCCGAAACTCCTGGCCTGAGAAATCCTTCAGGAATTCTGTTAATGCTAAATATGCAGCATTGAGAAACTAAAGTGCATGGACTTGATTTTCTGGTTGTCAAATAGTGCACAGAGGTAGCACACCACACACACGGGGGATGCTGTCAAGTTTCAGTCATGATAGTGATGTAATGTACACGCGTAAAGCTGAGTCAATGATTCAGAGTTTCCTACCTGAGCTTGGTCTGGAAATGCAAACTGGGGATTAATTTGACTGAGAACACACAGACAGGGACTATAGTATTTCTTAAGGTCAACCAAATACAAGTAATTTAACTTAACAAATAATTACAATAAATAGCCTGAAATGAAAATCATTTTAAGAATTTAAAAAAGTATAATATAATAAATGTTAGTAGCCAAAAAATATAAGTATTCTTAAAAAAAACAAAAGTTGAAGTAATGCAAATTGATGTCTTTAACGAACGTACAGACTAACGATTAACACACAATACGGTTTTGTAAAAATTGAAGTTAGTGAAATGCTATGAAAATAGTTTGACTGTTCATTTGATTTAGTCTAGTTAGTTAGTTAGTTTGAGATCTGTCAGCAACGCGCATATTTCAACTTGGGCAAGTGATTGATGGACCGCTTTCCCTGTGTATTAAATCCCCCCCACTTGCCAGCAAACCAATGAGGACGTGGGAAAATTATGAATATACATAACAAAGCTGCTGTTGATCCTCTTACCCTCCATAAAAAGTACCATTGTTTAGCAAATAAATAAATGATGGACAGTTACGCACATATTGATAATTTTATGGTGCACCTCAAACAAGGGAACTTATTAATTAAAATTTGAACTGGTGTCCACGAATGGCTTGGATATGCAGAGCATTCATAGGTAATATGGACCGAACGCCCCTGCTATAGTTGAATTAAAAACCTAATTTAAATAAAAATAAAACACAAACTTTAGACGTTTAAATGTTGGTTTTGCTACAGTTTAATATTAAACCAATTCCAAAGTTTTGACACTTCTTAGTTAATGTCCATGTTAACATTTATTGGGTCAGGCTAGAGTGGTTTTTATCAGGTTTGAGGCCTTGGATCTTTAATTGTAAATATCTCTTGTTTGAAAACTGAGCATTCTTACAGATTACAGATTCTCATACCATTCCTCAGTGATTTTGATGAGTTGCAGTGGAGTGTTAATGGTTTCACTGTAGACTCAATGTTCTTTATTGGAGTAGTGATTAGATATTGTGCTGTGTTGTTTTTTTTATCTCACTTTAAACATAACATCACTTTAGTCATATTGATAAGTAAGCTGTGATTTGCAGATGTTATTTAATTAATTTACCAGAAGGTCAGGCCTTCCTTTTGAGATCATAAAACACGAGGCATGACGTGATGTGAAGGCCAAGTATGGTAACCAGGGTTTGACATTTAAAAGCCACGGGTGGATTTCAGCAGTGGCGTCCAACACAGTCACTCCTACTAAAATGTTATATATATTATGGTTTTGAAATGATTAACTAATTGCAATATAGTGTTGTCAAAAATATGGATTTTCAATACATATCGATACTGCTTCCAATACCAGCTGCGCTTTCTCGCTCCCTTATCTCTCCAACAGCAACTCATTTAATTTGCTCAGGATGAATATTGCTGGTGTTACTGGGCTTGAAGTTGTATGAATGTTACTCATTCTGCTGATTTTGTGTTCACATCCAAAGTGTATGCACATAAAGCCGCTTCTCAGGTTTAAATTGAGTTTGAAGTGAACGAGAACAGTTCTTCTAGTGTAAAGGCGTAATAGATCTGTGTCAGGTCTTCTCAAGTGACAGCAGCCTAACATACCTTCTGCTAAAAATAAAATGCATAAATGAATAAAAACAAATAGAATAGAATAAAAAAAATGCCTGTATATAGTTTTCCCCCATGGCATTAGTGTCAAAATTGGTGGCAGGAAAGTGAATTTGTCCTCTTTATTTTACCCATCTAAGTTAGAGCTCCTAAATAAGGAGCAGCGAGTAGTTAAGACACACACACACATACACTGCAAACCATGGACACACACACACCCAGAGAAGTGGGAAGCCATTTGTTGCATTTGGTGGTTAGGTGCTTTGCTCAAGGGCACCTCAGTCATGGGTATTGAGGGTGGAGGAGAGAGCTCTGTTCATCCACTCCCCCCTCCTACATTTTTCCTGCCTGTATTGAGAATTCTGACATTTATAAGTCTGACTCTCTAACCGTTTGGCCACGAACGCCCTCTGACGTGTAAGAACATGATTTACATCTGCATGATCAGCAGTATCTGCAGTTACTATGATGAGAAAAAGTCTGAGAATATTAGAGTTTCATTTGGAAATGGGGACATGGAAGCAGTTTCTAGTATATATTATTGATTTGCTCTGGTCATGATTTAAAAGACTAAGTGTGACAGCAATGTTTTGTAGGACAAGGACTACTCTTTTTTTTATTTTTTTTTATTTTATAAGGTAACACAAGGTGAGGAAATCCTTGATTTTCTCGAGAAATAAGCTAGAATTGACAGGCCATCTCTAGTATTTTAATGTGCTGTGCTATATTCGTATATATAAGGGAAATTACAAGAGTTTGAATTGTAATGCGTTTTTCTTTTTTATGAATTTCCATGTTCAGATCCCCTGCATACTCACAGAAGATACCACAGTGACTACAGCTCCTCCAGCGAAAGCCCCTCAGTGACATCATCAGACCCCGACTACAGACAAGGTTGTACTAATGCGTACACACACACACACACACACACACACACACACACAATTTGTTTTTCATGTTCGACATGTTTATCCATAAGATCATCTGAGCGTTATGGCCATTGTTATGAATGCAGTGTGAGTCATCACTTGTTGTACTGTGAGCATTATAACAGATTAGATGAATGTGGGGGGATATAATATGAATTAACTTATTGATGGCCCTGCTGTTCCTTTAGGGGACATAAAAAATGTGTTGTTTTGCATATCACTGCACTGTGAAAGGCACATACTTCATATGCATTAGTTTCACAACTTTCTTCTGTACACAAACAGCTAAGAAGCCAGAAGATTTGAGACGGTTCAGCTCTCAGGTCGGCCTGTCAGAGCATGACGCCGTTTCGCTCAGCAGTGCACAAAGACACAGGTATTCTTCCCCCTCTTTCTTATGTTTTTTGTTGGTGTTGGTCAATCATCTGCACTAGCCCATTCTTTATTTCTTATGTTGTTGTGGACCCAGGCCCAAGTTAATAATAATCTAAACCCTTCCTGAGTTCATTTCCTCCCATCCTGTTCGAGTTTAGTTCTGGTGACAAGAACTGCAGCTGTGTGTGTGTGTGTGTGGCTTCAGTTACCTATACTTTGGGGACAAAATCGCCCCCAGAAATGATCTAAACATCACAAAACCCCCCTATGTAGAAATCCCCAGATATGTGGTGTAAATTTTCTTTCACTTTGAGGAATACATTTTGGGTTAGTGTTTAGTTTTTTTTTAATTAGCTTTATGTAAATTAACACGTATCTATGTGTCATTATGTAGATAATGAGTAAAAGTATTTCCAAACCGTAAAGATTTGAAATCATCCTCACAAATATTGTAAGAGATGTCCTAAACTGACTTTTGAGCACAACTGAAGTTCTTCTCACAATTTAAAAGGCTCATAAATCAACCAGATAATGCCTTACTTAAAATCTCTTTTTAATATTTTTAATATCTCTTAATATTATTTTCGTTTTAATAAAATCATTGCCCTTTGGTCTCAAATGTACGGTAACTTCAATTGGCTATCAGTTATGGATAAAATATGCTGCTTATGAATATATGGAAAACTGTGAAAAAATAGTGACTCTTCTGGCAGTGTGTAATCACAATATGTCATGACTGTCATAATCGTAAGGCCAGTCTTTACACTTTGATATCCCACTGTTTTCCCTTGTTCTCTGCCTATTAACAGCTTTTCCAGTGATCTTCCAGCAGCTTTTGTTGCAGTCTCTGTTATTATCCCTGGCAAACCCTTAAAAGTCAGTGTAAATGGTTCCATCTAATGCATTTCTGGTTGAGGCAGTGATTCTACTCCTCCTGCTGGTTACCCACATGAACTGCCAACCACTGTTCTTTGCTGAAATCGATGTTGGCGATTGTTGCCAGGTGCTGCTGTTGTGTAGGGTAGGTTTTGGGGCAGACTAATTGATTCCCTGAGGATGCCCAGGGCACAGAGCAGCACCATTGATCACCCATGGCAACCGGCTGGCGATGGCATTGGATGGCAAGTGTGCTGGCACAACAATTCATTCTCAGCATTAGTTTTGTTATCCGTCCTATTATCTTAAATTCTAAGGGATTCCTTTTTGCAACTTGTTTTGATTTAGAAACTGAAAAGATTCTGATGTATTAATAACGGAAATAAACACATATTGGGTTTCTATGTTTTATGGGGACTTTTCATTTTTGTTTTTTGCATATTCTATGTTCACTTGCAAGCGAAATAATCCTTGATTCAAGCATTTAACAAGTTAATTCATTACTAGTGATTAACGCACACATTACTATGCAAATTATTTAAAAAACAAAATTCACATTCACATTCTCTGTCCCAAATGAGTACAAACTGGGCCAGTATGAACTATGAACTAATACCTATATAAACCATACCCCATCAGCTATATTCAGTTCTATACTGCCAGTTGTGTTGCTTGAGAGCAATGAGAAAATAACAGAATCCATGGCCACCCAGGGCTCCCGTAGCTACTACTTGAACCACACACACACACACAAATATGTATGTTATATAAAATATATGTATTTGGATATAAACAGAATGAAGATGCACTGAATTAAATAAACGCCATTCTGGTTTTGCCTTGTGTCCAGACTTTTTGAGGCGGGTCAGGATGAGCTATCGGGCACAGAACTTCTGATCCAGCGTCAGGAAGAATTACACAGGCTCCAGTCCCGTCTGTCCAGAGCCTCTGGCTATCCTGGTGAAGACCCTCACACCTCCATACTGGACCTGGTGGAGCCCATTCATAGCGGTCCTTTGGAAGCAGGCCTCCATCCACGCAAATCTAAAGTAATACAATGCTGCACATTAGCGTTTATTGACGGAAGATACTGAAGTTGAACTGAATTTAGATTGAATTCATTTTATTTTACATTGTGAATAATCCAAAAATGTTGTAATCCAGTTCATTTGGATTCATATTGAGTACTTTTGCTTCATGCTATTCACTCCATAACTTTTATGAATGTTGTGCATTAATCTGAGTTCTTATTGTTTTATTTATCTGGTTTTGGCATGAATGCTGCAAAGGTAAAGAAATCAATTATGATAAGGTATTTATGATTAAATATAAGTCCAGTTCAAGTGAATTCAGTTTAGCTTTTAATAATTCACACTATACCAGGCACGAAGTAATCATGCTCAACTGAGTTCATTTTTACCTAATGGAAGTTTTTTGCAAAGCTGAATTCAGATGAACAAAATTCAGATTATGAAAGTTGTAGTGTAAATGATGCACAAAATAAATTCAGTTAGACTTCAGATTATACGTTGCAATGCAAATGTTGTGGAGCATATTCATATGTGAAAGCAGAATCACTTTGTGTTAAAACAATATTTTTTCTTTTTTGTATTGTAGAATTTGTTTGGCCCCGAGTTTGTGAGGATGAGCAGTGAGCCAACTGTGGTTTTAAGCGTGCCTTCATCCTTAATGGTAAGACAGCAAAACTGCTTTGGTTTATTCTACTACATGTATGTACGCATGTATGTACATACACGCATATAACAAAAAAAAAAAAAAATGTGTTGTGTGTATTTATAATTTTTGCATGTTTTAACAGAACAAGCGTGGGAAGGTGGAGGAGAGTCAGAGAAAGGTGTGGGTGGTCTTACTGAATGGTCAGAAGTTGGAGCTGTGTTGCGATGTGAAGGCGGTCTGTAAGGATGTTTTGGACATGGTTGTAGCTCACATTGGACTGGTAGAGCACCATCTCTTCAGCCTCGCCTACCTTAAAGGTGCATAAAACATCTCTTTATCCATTATCCATTATATTGTTTTATACACTTCTGACAGAGTGTAGAGTAGATTTTTTTGTTTGTGAGTTTCAGTGATTTGTGCATTTCTCAGTATTTGTTGAGTCTAAATGAAAGCACTGTGCTGCATTGTGTATATCTCATCAGTTCTGCGTTAATTAATTACAAATGATATTTCAGGTACATTTTCCCTGCATTGTCAACAGGACATGTTCAAGTGAAAAAAGTTATTTGATTATGAAGTGTGTAAATAATTCTGTTGTCCTCTTCCTGACTCCTCTTACGGCTCTAATAGACACGTGTGGTTTGTGTCCACAGATGGTTCATTAAGTCCTCTGACTCATGCCTCCCAAGCCAAAGACTTTGCTTGCTATGCTGCATTTAACTCTTTTAGCATCTGTTTGTTTATCTCATTTTTTTCTCTCTCTCCCTCTCTCTCTCTCTCTCTCTCTTGCTCTCTCTTTTTTTTTTTTAGATAATGAGTTCTACTTCTTCGAACCAGATGCCAAACTTTCAAAGGTGGCACCTGATGGTTGGAAGGATGACCCCAGGAAAAAGAAAACGGATGTCAATTTTAATCTGTTTCTGCGTATCAAGTTCTTTCAGGATGATGTCAGTCTGATACAGTAAGAGCTCACAGACTGTCTGACAACTGCAGTCAAACTTGCTAACTGATCAGGACCCATATTATGAATTGCAAAATAATACATGCAGTCTATATTACCAGAAATGTATCTAGAAATTCGAATGCTTTTTTCCAAAATGTTACTTTTTTCATTTTATTTTTGCAACTTCAGAACTAAATTTGCTGACACATTCCTCTTGTTAGGCCACTACAAAGAAAATGTAAAGCCGTATACAGTGGGTCTCAAAAACATATTTTTCTTACAGCAACATAATTAAGAATGCAGTTGCAAAGGAAACTAATACATACATTTGTGTAGACATATTGTACAAAATATACATTTTCTCCCTTCTCCTACCTTCAGAATCTTTATTTTAGACCTTTCTTGCAGTGTTCACTCATACATGCCCAAACATGTGCTGCTGTTCAGTGTTACCTTTAACTTGCTTTGTATTCATGTACATGAATTACAATCCACTTAATACCTGTACATGTATACATGCATGCATGCATACATACATATCAGATATATATATATATACACACACATACACATATACATATATTATGTAAACAGAAACTTTTGTTAGATGCGATTGAATCGGTTTGACCGCAATACACACATACACACACTGACAAGCCAAGATATTATGACCATTAAGATTTTATTAAATATAGATTAGTAATTTTGTGAATTTAATATTACAATTTAAAATACCGTTTTGTATTTTAGTATAATAGAAAAGTAAAAAGTCATTTATTCACGTAATGGCTATATATTGTACTATGTAATGTATGCTTTTTTTTTTAAACAATTCTTACTGACCCCAGTCATTTGAATGGTTATGCATCAATAAATGAATTATCCAGTACAGCCAAATAAAATTGTTTTTTTACACAGACACACATTGACGAAACACCAGTACTACTTGCAGCTGCGGAAGGATATCCTAGAGGAGCGGGTACGCTGTGACCTGGAAAATTCCATGATCTTGGCGTCTCTGGCGCTACAGGCAGAGTTTGGGGACTATCAGACTGAGGTACAAACAACATTGGAAAAAAGTCAATGCAATTTTTGACTACATCAGTGTTTTTTGACAGATTGTTGTGAACAACTGAAAACCGAACAGTAGTTACTCATTTATTTGTCTAACACTCCATATCCCATTAGTACCACTCAAGTATTTTGCAAACAGCGAAACAGGAATCCTATAAAGCAGATATTGTTGTGATCATACAAACATTATATTAACTCTCAAAAATAAATGTTCTTTATCATCATTTGGTTCCTTAAAGAACCTTTTGGAACATTTCCATTGCATAAAATGTTATAATGGAAAAAGGTTTCACAGAAAGATTCTTTGATGAATGGCTCTTCTATTGCATCGCTATGAAACCCCTCTTTTAAAACCTTTATGCTTAAGAGTATTCAGCTCATGTTTTCTCCTTCATGTTTCATCAGCTCCATGGAAAGACATATTTCCGAACCGAACACTACCTCCCTGCTTCGGTTCTGGATAAATTCGATCAGACCACCATTAAAGAAGAGCTACCCAAACTCCACAGCTCATACTACAACGCTTCAGAGCAGGAGGCCGAGCTCGAGTTCCTCAAGGTCAGGAACTGAATGAAATGAAACCCATCAGTGCTGCAGTGTGAACCACTGGAATAAGTGCGGCCAAACATCTGTAATTGGCTGGAATAAACATAGATTGCAGAAAGAGTAAAAGTTGTTCTCATTCACAGACATGACTTATTTTTTTGCAAGAGATAAGTACAGCCAAGTTAATAATTGTGAATAAACTGACTTAATTTTCTTTTCCTAATAGCTGCTGTTGTAGCTCTTGTGATTTAGATCTGTCTGGTCATTTCTCTGTCATGTAAAGGTGTGCCAGAGACTCCCGGAATATGGCGTTCACTTCCATCGTGTGCTTCCTGAGAAGAGATCCCTGACTGGCATCATGCTGGGCGTTTACTCGAAGGGTGTCCTCATCTTCGAGGTCCTGAATGGAAATCGAACCCCCGTGCTAAGGTTCCCCTGGAGGGATACCAAGAAGATCTCTTTCACGGTAAGATGTTTACATTTGGTGGAAATCACACAGCCATGTTGGAGTTACCAGAAAGAAAAGCAAAATCATTTCTTTCTTACATGGAATCATGTATTTGGATTGTCAGGGTCACACCCCTCATGTGTTTCTCTTTGGCAGAAAAAGAAGATTTGTTTGCAGAACACTTCGGACGGGATCAAACACCTGTTTCAGACGGACTGTCAGAAGACCTGCCAGTATCTGCTGCACTTATGCTCGGCCCAGTACAAGTTCCACCTGCATACAAAAGCCAGACAGAACAACCAAGAACTGCAGGACCTGGGTGAGAAAGAAAAGAGCATCACTTTTTACCTTTTATGTAGCTGTAAAATAGAATACAACATAAATATTGTAAATGCAGATTCAAATGGTGTATTTGTCTGCAAGAAAGATATTCCACATACATTTTGCAAAATAAATTTTATGCATTAATTGGCTGCTCTCATATGTTAACTGTACTGTAGCTTTTTTAACTCTACTAGAGAACATTGAATTTGAATGTATTCATTTTTTCATTTTTATTTGTGATTTATTTTTTATTAAAACATTGTTTTATTAATTTTATTTTTGTATGGTACTTATATTTCTGGTCAGTAATTGATAAACTACTTTTATTCAGCCAGAATGCATTAAATTGTTCTTTCAAAACATCCATCCATCATCCCAAACTTTTGAAAGGATGTGTAGATCTTTTAGCATATCCATGGCACTTTTAATCACAATTGGCCACAATTTTATGATATTAAACATATTTACCAGCATTTTAAAGGCTGTAACCATGACTTCACGACTTCTAATATTAATTTCAACATTTATGACAGTCTGAAGTTTTTACATCAAGAAGTTAAGAGTTTTAGGGTTAAATTCCTAGTGATTAAAGAAAATGGAAAAAAAGAAAAATTGCTAGGAAAAGTTCCTTTTGAAATAAGAGACCTTGGGAAAATGTTCTAAAAGTCCCATCCTCCTCAGTTTGCTATTCAAGATCCGGGTTTCATGGTTGAAAATGCCCTACAGGGTCAATACAAGCCGTTATGTAGAACTTTTCTTGGTTTAGTAGAAGCCAAAAATGGCACGCAATCTGAAGCATGACTTTAACTGTTGCTCTTTGCATATTCTTTACCATCTTCTGTCGTTTCTTCCCTGCAGAGAACTCTCCTCTGAGCAGTCTGCAGTACTCTGATGGGATGGGTGCAGTTAGTCTTTCCCCCAGCACTGACCCCGAACTCTTCAAGAGGATATCCTACTCTGAGAGGTCTCTCAGCAAGAGTTCAACGGGTCGGGTCTCTGTCCCACTAGAACTGCCCTATCCGGGGTTCAGCAGCAGCTCCAATCCCAGGATGAAGAGTCGTTCCCATCATAACCTGGGTCAGCTGCCTGAGTCAGCAGAGCACAGGATGGTGCCTTTCAGTAGCCAATCCCAGAGCGGCATGGCCCGATCACAAGTGCTTGCATCATCACATCAGCGCGCAAGCTCGGACACGGACTCCATCGCTGTCGCCAGACAACAGGAAAGGTGAGCGTCACATGATGGTTGCAATCATGTCTTATTCACCAGCTGTCTCACAGATAGTTTAATGCTTTTACCCTCATCTCTCTCAATTGCAGTTTGTCTTTACACCCGTCTCAGTCTCCTGTTCCGCTGTAGCTTGTTTCATGATGACTGTTGCTTTGCTATGCTTTGTCTTATGATATCTTTACACTCTTGTAGTTTGTCTTGAAAACAATGTCCCTTTTCACTCTCCTAATCTTTTGCAATTTATGTAATGTCTAATAGAGGATAACTCGTCTTAAACACCCATTTTACAGTGTCTTTTCACCCGTCTCACTCTCCTGTTTTCAGATGTTTTTGTATACATCTCTCTTCGTCTTCTGCTTTGTTGTAGTTTGTCTTATAATGTTTCACATCTGTGTTAACCTCTTGATTGTGCATTAACCTCTTAGCATTTTGTGCCTTTTAATGCTGTTACCCCTGTCTCACTCTCCTTTTCTAATTTTACAAAACCTTTATATCCATCTTTCCCTCTATCTCCTGTTCTGCTGCTGTTTGTTTCTTCATACTCGTATCACTCTCCTGTTTTTGCAATGATTTGTCTTCTGATATGATATCTTTACACCCGCCTCTTTCTCCTGCTTGGTTGTAGTTTGTAGTTTTTCTTTACACTTGTCTCGCGCTCTCCTGCAGTTTATCTTATAATGTTTTGCACCTGTCTCACTCTCCTGTTCTGCTAGAGTTTGTTTTATGTCTTTGTGTCTGTCTCACTCTCCTTATCTGATTTAGTTTGTCTTAGTCACCTGTCTCACTCTCCTGCTGTGCTTTTTTAATGTTTACTTTACACCCTTCTTCTTCTGATCATTTGTTTTTTGTAAGTAATGTCTTAATCTTGTACAATTTCATTTGTAAAGTTTAATAGGTAATAATTCATCTTACCATCCTGCTCATCTTTTTTTTATCTTTACACCCATTTTACAGTCATTGACAGTCTTTACACCCGTCTCACTCTCCGAATCTGCTTTAGTTCGTCTTATATCTTCAGAACAGTGGCATTTTCCTAGTCTACTGTGATCTGCCTTGCTGCTTTTTTTACTTGTCTCGCTCTCCTTCTCCGTATCGTTTAGTTTTTTTATACCCGTCCCACACTCATCTGCAGTTTGTCTGATGTCTTTACGCCTGTCGCACTCTCCTTTTCTGAATTTGTGTGTTGCTCTGTCAGCTTGCCACTGAGCCGCCTGAGGCCAACAGCATTAATCAGCTCTCAAGGGAGACAGACAGTCTCTGTGCATGTGAGACTGATATTCATAAAACTGTGTTTGCACATGTTTGCAACGGTTTTATAGTCCTGTGTAGATAATTGTAATATTCTCTTAGTGTAATGGATGCTCACAGGAACAATGCTCTTGTGGGTGAAGTCTTGATTTAGGTGATTTATGTCTTTATGAATTATAAAGTGCGTGTAACTTCAGTTTATAAGTATGCCGTTTCAGTCTCTTGCGGTATTGTGAATGTATCAGAAACCGAAAATAACTGCATTTATTCCACTGGATGCAATTGGCTTTTCACTGATTTTCTTTGATATTTTTCTCCCCCAGTATGTTCCTCGCTACTGTTGATGGCAGTCCCCGCTGGAGCCCCAAAAGCTTGAAGAAAGAGTCTGACTCTTCCTCCTGTGAGGACACGAGACAGGCGTATGTCATAGGTGAGTACAGTGAGACACGACTGCCTGTTTCTGTTTTATCTACACTCACACCTGCCTGGAAAATGGCTCATCACCCTCAAAGAACATGTCTTTTATGCTTTTGAACTTTCTTTTGCTTGCTCTAACTTTCTTACTTTGTAGTCTCTCTCTTCTGATGGTCTGTCAGGATAGTGGGTGGAATCTGTCTCTGCGTCTCTGGAGTCAGGGGCTGTCTGCCCCTTTGGTTTTATCTTTTTAACAGCTCTCTCCCACAGATCTTTTCATTTTACCTCTCCATTTCATCCCGCCATCTGCTTTTAGATCAGAGAGAGCAGCAGCAGCCCAAATCCTCTCAACATCTTCCTCTGCATGTAGGGAGATGTCATAAAGAGATTACAGTCTGAATTCATGGGCTTGTACATGCATCATTATATACATGTCAGAGAATAATGCAAGCCTTTATATGAAAATACAGGATTTTACAGTGATTTTTACAATAACAAAGAATTAGTTTTGGGGCGACATGACAGCAAAATTCTTCATGCATGTTCCTGGTTTTATTTTGGAAAGATAGTTAGGTGTACATTAATCCAAAGAAAGACATTTTCCTTTTTGGGCGACATACAAAACTCCTCTTACCCTTCAAACTCTCCATTAGGACATGATCCAAGCAATACCCTGTGGATATTCACTTGGACAAACCTGGATGTAAAATCTGTATCTGTAAACATGATCAAATCATTATTATCGTTTTAAAATTACAAAAAGACATGAATCTTCAATAAATACTTAATTTTATTAATAGTGATAATTAATTAGCAATACTGTGATGTTGTATTATAGCTACGTTACTGTTTAAAAGATCTGGGTTAGTTAATAATAAAAAAAGTATTGTATTTTTGAATACAATAAAAACATTCATATTGTGAAATAATATTAGTAATTCAAATAACTATATTTTCTGTTGTAATATTTATTCCTGTGATCAAAGCTTAATTTTCAGCATAATTACTCCAGTTTTTAGTGTCACATTATCATCCAGAATGATTTGCTGCTCAAGACACATTTCTAATGATCAATGTTGAAAACAGTTATGCTACTTATTATTTTTGTGCAAACTGATACATTTTCTTTGAGGATTGTTTGAACAAAGTGTAAAGGCACCGTATTTATTCGGAATAAAAATCTTTTAAAACAGGATTAATGTTGCTGAATAAAAGCACTTGTTTCTTAAATAAAAACAATCTTACTGAGCCCAGAGTTTTGAATAGTAGTGCATGTTTTGAGGCATTCAGTTAAAATATCAAATTAGCAAATGGAACACAAAATGGACAACATTAAGACTACATTTATTTAAACCAATTAAATACTAAATGTTCATTATGCGTTAACATTTTGAAAAGGAGCGAAATGTCAGAAATGTCTTCCCACTTCTTAAGTTGATTACAAACTCGTCGCATTCAAATTTTGACTTGAGACAGCATTTGTGTCAATTTGTTTTAACATCGAATCTATTATTAAACTATAATTTCGACCGCACTTGAAGGCAGCATTAATTCCCCCTTGTATACATTAATTTAATTATGTAGATATGACAGTCTAGTACCTTTATCTGTTTTTAATATTCCCCAGGTGTGAGCATGCACAGTTCTGGAGTGCCCTCCACCCCTGCCTCCTCCATAGGAATCACTGGTACGGTATATAGTCTGTGTTTCGTTTATCTTTGTAGAGCAAAGCACAGCGCTGTGTACTTTTTTTTTTCTTCCTGTCATCTGTTTCTTTTCAATGGTCAAATTTAGTATTTCTTGAAAGTTGGTAGGAAATGTCATGTCCTTTCTGGGCCTGCAACATTTAAAAGTTCACTGCAATTTAAGCAGATTTTTGTGAAGCGAAACAGTCCCGTTTTTTAATTTCAATAATAACAGTGGTTTGCCTCACGGTTTCAACAGCCTCTGTTTAATCAGAGCTTAGAATCCCAAAGTCTGATGAGAGTTTGCCAAATCCAACATGTTCTGGATTGGTATGTCTTCTCTGGTGTTTTATATGGCATGGAGAACATCTTTTCAAATGCACTCTTCTCTCTCTCTCGCACACTTGGCTCAAGTTTCATTGCCGTCTTTCTCTGGCTCAGATGAATTCTGCTTCACTAAGCTGCGTGTGTTTAGCAGCTCTGATATATGGCAGTGGTGAGGGCTAATCTCCCTCACCCTCGAGTACGAGTTGCTGGCCAAGGCTGTTTAGTATAGCACATCAGTGTTAGGCCAAACATAATGTTGTCTCATAACACTAAGACACTAGTTATGAAAGATTAGCCCAGTTTATGGAAAGCTGTGCATACGTTCTCTCTCTCTCTCTCTCTCCTCTCACACACACGCATGCTAAAGACTCTAGAAGAACTACTGCAATGTTTGAAGAGACATTTATCAATATTGTGTGTGTGTATATATATTAATTAATATAATGTAGTGTGTGTGTACGTACATGTTGATCAGTCTGTCGAAAGTTCTATATAAATAAATTGAGCATTCCACAACAATAGATATATAGAACACACACATATACATAGATAGGATACACGCATATGTATGTATATATACATAGACACACACATATTTGTATGTATGTTTATATAAAATGTTTTGTATTTTGTTTGTGAATGGGTCTTTTTGATTGTGAACTAACCTTAATTACACAAGTTGTTAGTTCTCAAAGTGCGTTTGTTTGTAAATGGACACACAGTTTTAAAATCTGAACCTGGTATTTCCCACCCACAGACTCCCTGAAGAAAAAGGTGCATGCTTTACCCTCACCAGAGCGAGAGATACAGACTGTACATTTGAAGAAAGACGTCAAGTATGGGCTAGGTGAGTGAGGGGTTCACACGTCCAGTCAGAATGAAGCTCATTTGGTACAAAAAATGCTGCTAAATGTTTTTAAATTATCCTTAAAATGGCTTTAAATATTTCAAGAATACCTTTAACGGTATGTAAAATGCTTGGGTAGACCCCAAGTTACTTTGAAAGATTACTTTGAAAGATTCCAGAACGCTTCTTTAATCTTTGAAACGGTTCCATTATTCTAGAATCCTAAAATTTGGAAATGTTCAAAGCATTCTGGAGTCATTCAGAGTGCTCTAAATGATTCCAGAACACGGAACCATTCCAGAACAGAACAGTTATTTTAGTATTATTGAGATAATGGAATATAATTATAATTGATAATTGATTGAAAGCTATTATATGAATAATTATTATAAGTATTATCGGGAGACACACACACACACGTTGTGTTTTATGGGGACTTTCCATATCCATAAGAATTTTTATACTCTATTTTTATACAAACTATATTCTATCCCCAAACTATAGTATGATAGAGTGCAGAGGCCTGCCAGTCCTCGCCGCTCACATGGTGATTAATGAATCCCATTCTGTCAGAGAGAATCTGCGGTTTTACATGCATGACTTACACTGTAATGTCTTATCAGGGTTCAGTCTGAATGAGAGGTTTTCTGTCATTGAAAAGAAAAATATAGTTATTATATGCACAAGTGACAAGTGTCTCAATAAGACATGAATTGAATCTTTGGACATTTGTCTTGTTGTAGTTTGTGAGACGAAGTAGAATGTGTGTTTGGGTTGCTCACCAGGCTTTCAGGTCGTAGGCGGAGAGATTTCAGGCCGTCAGGATCTGGGGACCCTCATCAGTTCCATCACACCGGGTGGACCAGCAGATATCAACGGCTGTCTGAAACCAGGTATAAAGAGGAGAGGACTGATCAGAAGTCTGTAGTTTGAGTTTTTTTTTGTTGCATTTTAGTCGAGAAATTTACAGAATTCTTGTTCCACAATAGTCATGAAAGATTTAAACCATTATAGTATGCGTAAAACAGTAGTTCTCCACCAGGGGGCCTCAGAAAACTTCCAAAAAGGGCCACAGGATGACTTACAAGTATTTAAATTAATAAATTATAATTCATATTTTAAACCATTATATTTAAGTAAATAAATTATCAATCAAGAACATTTTTGTTTATATTAAACTTATGCAATCGCAAAATAAATCGTGGTCAAATCCAGTTTCTGTTTATAAAAAAGCTTTAAAACATGTAGCTAAAGTAGCAAAATATATTTGTTGAATAACAGAAGGCCTACGAATCAAAAAGTTGAACAACGGCTGTAAATGATCTTTGAATGCTTTAAATAATTCTAGAATGCATTGAGTGGTTCACATGCTTTGAAAGATATCTGAATTCTCTGAAAGTTTAACACGATTCGAGAACGCTTGAAGTGACTCTTTGATTAACTCACCGATTAGTAGAGATTAGGGTTAAAAGATCATTGAATTTTTTGAATGTAGATTGTACTTTTAAATGATTCTAGAATGCTGTAAACGTATGGAATGCTTTGAGTGCTTGCAGAATCTTTTGAACATTTCCAGAGTTCTCCAAAAAATTGTGGAATTATTTTATATTTTAGTATTATTGAGATAATGGATTATAATTGTAATTGATAACTGATTGAAAAACTATTATAGTATATATATATTATAGTATATATATATATTTTTTTTTATATTTTTCATTTACATTGTGTTCTTGTCATTTTTATTTTAATGTCAATTTTTTTTTTATATGAATTTTTATTTCAAGTTTAAACTATATGAAAAATGTTGTCTTGCAAACTGCCTGCAATGTATTTTTTTGTTTCAAGTAACAAACAATTATTGTTATTAACAATAATAACAATTTAACCTTTTTCATTTGTTCAGTGTAAAGTTGTTAACACCACATTTTTGCTTTTTCCTGCAGGTGACAGGCTGTTGAGCGTGAATGATGTCAGTCTGGAAAACCTATCACATGACACTGTGGTGGAGATTCTGCAGAGCACCCCTGATGATGTCACACTGGTGGTCTCGCAGCCTAAAGAGAGACTGTTTCCAGGTAATGGATGCATGTGGCTATTTTGTAAGAACTAACATATACAGTGCAATAACATTGAGAAAAGGCTTTTCTGAAGGTTTTTAGATGACGGTTCCATAAACAAGCCTTTTTTTCCCTTCTGTTAGATTCTCCTTCAGGAATCCATCTCTATAAATCATCCACTCAAAATCAGGAAGTAGATGTCGATTCTTCCTCTGAAGATCATACATGCTCCCCCAGCCCGCCTCTGATCTCCAGCAAAAAATCTCCGCCTCAGTCTGTTCGACAGGCCAGCGTCAGTTCGCAGGACTCCAGGACAGAGAGCGCTGGCCTCCTGCGAACAAACGTCAATGGATTCCATCGCAACGCTCCTGCGGAGGGTCCCGTGGCAGCGCAGTCACTGATAGCAGACAGTAAACCCTCTGTTGAAACCACTCCACCAGCTTTGCCCCCTAAAACCAGAAAACCCAAGGTGCCAGATGTTCCTAAAGAGATGGAATACTCCGACAGAGGGGATTCCGATATGGATGAAGACACATATTCAAGTAGCCAAGAGAAACAAAAGACTAAAAAGGTAGAATTAGTCTCTGTAGTGATTTGAATGAACTTTGACTCTGACCTCAAGGTTTTTTTCCAGTTTCTAGTCAGTATTTGTTTGATATGAACTTTGACGTGTGCTTTTTTTAAAGATGTTACTTCAGTGTTGAAACCTCATAAAAATATTAAAATTTCTTAAAAAAATAAAAAGTAGGACCGTTCGCGCTCTCTCTCATTGCATCACTCCTTGGAGTCCCCTACATGCCAGCAGATTTTGCCTTAAAATGTAGAGCATAATTTGAGATTTTCAAACCTATTTCACATTTACACCATGTCCATTAGACCGGTTTAGATGGTAGAGATGTAGCTAAATGTATTGCATTACAGATTTGCGGTCAGCAAGATCTTTTTTAAATGCTCACCGAAACAGTAAAAACAGTAATATTGTGGAATATTACAATTTAAAATTGGTGTATTTTAAAAATATATTTCAAAGCTTAATTAATTTCTTTGTTGGGACGGCTGAAATTTGAGTCTTTAGTGTCACTTGATCCTTCAGAAATCATTATAATATGCTGTTTTGCTGCTCAAATAACATTTTGTTTTATTATCATTGAATATCAGTATTTTTGTAGAAAGTGTGATGTATTTTTTTAAGGATTCTTTGACAAATAGAACATTCAAAACAACATTTCAAGTGTCTTTATGAATTTAGTGTATTCTTTCTGAAGAAAAGTTTTCATTTCCGTAATAAAATAAATCTTTCTGACCCCAAACTTTTGATCAACTATCTAGCAAATTCATATCATGTTAAAAACCGCTCAAAACCACAATGAAATTTGTGGTTATTGAAATTCAGATAAATCAGTTCCACTTTTTTTGAAAATTCCCTTAAAAGCTAATCACCATTTAGGTTCAATAATTACTATATTACCTACACGTCAGAGCCAAGCAAATGTGTAAAACAGGAAAAAAGTTACTAGCCACTCGTCATTTTCACTGACCACAATAATTTTGATATCAATACATGGGGGGAAAAGCTGCTATATAGATATTTTTAGTATTTTTTTCATAATTTGGTCACAGATATGTTAGGCTGCTGTCACTTTAAGACCTGACGATTCCATTATAGTTACTCATGCGTTTTCTGTTTGCATGCACTCAGAACAACTGACTGTGTGTACGTGAATACTCACCAAGACCGGCATTTTGACGTTATATTGTGTGTGTTTGACTGTTTAAGTGAAATAAGCAGCGAAAAAGAGCTCCATTTAGTACTGAGATGCGACTTTGTGTGTGAAAACAAAATCGTCAGCAAATTCAAGCCCTGTAACACCAACAATATTCATCCTGGGCAAATTAAACGAGTGAGTGTGGAGAGGTGGGTTTGTGTGTCAACGCGCTGTCGGAGAGATGAGAGCGCGAGAAAGATCAGCTGGTATCGTGCATCCATTCTGCCGAAAATGAGTATTGGAAGAATTTCAGATATTTTATGATGTAACACTACATGCACTTAGTTTATTTCAGATGCCTTTTTTAAAGACTAGAATTGAAATGTGTATATATATATATATATAAAATGCAACCCGCCAAACTGTCTAGTAGGAGTGACTGCGTTTCACACCACTGCTGAAATCCACCCGCATTGTCAACCCGTGGTGTGAAATATCGATATCAATAAAAACATTCTAACTGCTTTTGACTGTCCCTCGCTCTCTTTCTGTCCAGTTGCATTTCTGAACGTAAATGCAATGTTGTTTTGCATGTCAACACCATTAACCTCTGACCCTTGCATGTTTACGGCTGTGCACGGCCTTGTATTTACCCAGCTCTTCTCTGTTTACAGGGGGTTTCTCCCAACATCGTCACGGAGACTTTAAGTGCTAGTAGCCCAGAAGTCAATAGCCTCCAGCCTGGAGATCTATTTGACATTGAGCTGTCCAAAATAGACAGCAGTCTGGGCATTAGTGTCACGGTACTGTTCGGAAAGGTTTCCGCTCTCTCTTTTTTTTCTCCTTTTGTTTCCCTTTACTTACCTTTTGTGTGTGTGTGGTGTTGTTTTTGTACCCTTAGCCCTCACTCCTTTTTGAAGCTCCTCGCTTGGCTTCAGTTTTGGGAAAGTAGATTTGGCTCTTTGCATGCAGATTTTTACAGGCATTTGAATTGGCTCCTTCACATACGGTAAAACCGAAAAACAGTAGGTACTGCAAAGTGCGGAAACTCGCACAGCCAAGACTACATGCCACAATTTCAGTTGTATTGTGTTTATGGTGGAGAAGCACTAATGCCTGCATGGATTTGCATTCGTCTATGGTGTGATTTTTAGAGTGATGCTTTTTACAACATGCGACTTATGATTTGAATCATCTTTGACTTATGATCATTAATCATCAACTCAAAAAATCAAGTGGTTTGATTATGATTGTAAGGACGGGTATATCTAGGAAATATTAAATGAGCAATTGATTTTTAGATGCTTTTGTGAATGGCTTTCTTAACATGTTTGTCTGTCTCAGGGTGGATCAAACACAACACTGAGGCATGGAGGGATATACGTCAAAGGAATAATTCCTAAAGGAGCAGCTGAACTGGATGGGAGGATAAAGAAAGGTAAAAAGGAATTATTCATTTTTAAAATTAAAAAAATAATACACTACCGTTCAAATATTTGTAGTACTTTTATTCATCTAGGACAAATTAAATTGATCAAAGGAGATAGTTAAGTAATTTATAATGTTTATAATTTTCTGTAAATGCTGTTCTTTGGATTTTTCTGTGTATCAGAGGATTTTTTTTTTATTAAAAAAGTGCTGAATTCTGCCATCATGAGTACATTTACTATTTGAAATAAAATAGGAAAATAGCTGTTTAATATTCTAATAATATTTCACAGTATGACTGTTTTACTGTATTTTATTGAGTCAATAATGATTTATTAAGGACAGTTGTAAGTACATGTCATGTTAGTACTTTTTGTACTAAGTATGCATATTTTATTTTTAAAAGATCAATGTCTAGACAACGATTGTCATTTCTTTTTTTTCTTTTTTTTCTTTTTATTGGAGGATCAAAGATAGACATGTTACAGGAAGTAAAACAGTTCTCCAGTTTCATTTTACCCCCCCCCCCCCCCCCCCCCCAAAAGAAAACAACAACCACATCAACAACAACAGTAAAAATGATAATAATTAAAATAAAATAAAAATAAAATAAAAATATATTATTCACAATTATATTTAATCACATTCTGGGAGAACACCTTCCCTTTTTCTTTTCTTTTCCCCCTCTTCTCCCTTCCTCTATCCCTCCTCCATTTAGTATGTTACATAATTATTTCCACCATTGTTGATCAGGCTACTCAATTCCTACCCCATGGAGGTAGCTGCACACTGATTTGATTAAACCCCCCTTCCCCTAGGAAAAAAGAAAAGGATATAAAATAAAAAGGTACCTCATACTTCAGGCAATACTTTAAGATTCTCAAAATATGTCACAAAAGGCTGCCATTTTAAGTAAAATTTCTGAACTGACCCTTTCAACGTGAATTTAACTTTTTCTAACGATTGTCATTTCTGTTATGTACAGACATATTGCAATACAAACAATTATGTAATATAGCACAGCCCTACATAGGACAAACGTTTTGGAGAATCCATTTACAAAACATAGGACCTAATGTTGAAGTGACAATCACTTTATCAACTGAGAAAATACTCCCCCCTTTTTTTGGGTGATGCTCTTTCATGCTTTTATTGTGTCTCATTTATTATTATAATGCAATAAATATTGGCTTGCCTATGGGTTTAATAGCTAAGCTGCAATTTATATAGAATACACCCGCTATTTTAGCATATTTCACCAGTTTTTATGGAATTATGAGTTGCCAGTTCACCAAAGGACTGATTTTGAGACAAATTTTATTTGTTTATTAAACAACTTTATAGTCTATACTACCGACTGTCTTTTGAGATGCGTTCCAAATTATACAGTAAATCTTGAGTGATCTAGTAGTATTTATTTTAGCTTCTATGCTCCCAAAGTTTAGAATTGTCTGCCAAATTAAGTAAATGTGTTTAAAAAATTGGTTAAAACCCCTTCCTCACAAGCATAGCAATAGTGTGTTTTTATTTTACTTTGTGATTTTTTTTTTATAGTTCCTTTTTGAATATTTTTATATTGATAATGTGTGACATTCCTTTGACATTATTTTACCTTCTACAGTTATTTTTGAATATTTTTATATTAATATTCTGAAATTGTATTGCCAGTATTTTTGTGCTTGTGAAGCAGTATTACACAAATAAATGTTTATTATTATAACATTTGTAATATTTTGCGGGGTAAAATATGACCTTCTCTATATATATATATATATATATGACCAATTCTCTTTATGTATGTGCTGTATATATTGCAGAATTGACAATAAAGCTGACTTTGACTTTGACCTGTATATTTCCTTAAGAGACTGTTAGTAAGCCTGTGTGTTGACTCTATAGGGGATCGTGTGGTCGCTGTGAACGGGAAGAGCCTTGAAGGAGCGACACACAAACAGGCAGTAGAGATGCTGAGAGATACGGGCCAGGTGAGAACGAAAAATGGATGCTGCACTGCTCCCCCTAGAGGACATGTTGAACCTTGTTTTTCAAAATGTATTCCTTTGGCTAGGTGGTGCATCTGTTGATGGAGAAAGGTATCCCCCCAGAAAACAGCGTTCATGCCCCTCTGACTCCTCAAGGCACTTCTGAACCTCAAAATGCAGCAGTGGAGGAGGTTCCACCACTACCACCCCCAAAGAAAGCGGAGTACAACTTCATTACTCCAGGTATGAGATGGAATTGAGCATATGAACATGTGCTAGAGGTAAAACATGTGGACTGGTGACCCAAAGGTTGTGGATTTGAAGAGTAAATCGCTGTGCTCTTACTCTAGATAACACGTTTGAGGTAGGGTTGCTGAAGAACACATCCGGTCTGGGATTCAGTTTCAGCCGGGAGGAGAACGTTCCCGGAGAACCCTCGGGCTCCAGCATGGTCCGGGTCAAGAAGCTGTTTCCAGGGCAGCCGGCGGCCGAGAGCGGCTCCATCAAAGTGGGCGACGTCATTCTACGTGTCAATCAGACACCACTCAAAGGACTTTCACAACATGTACGTTAATACTTCACTTCAGTCTGTAAGGATTTAATAGTAAGATTGTAAGACAAAATATTACCAAAAAAACAAAAGAAGTGTAACTTTTCTATTGCTGTTTGTCAGGAGGTGATCTCTGCTCTGAGGGGGACGGGACAGGAAGTGACCCTACACTTGTGTAGACCTGAACCAGGGGTCTTGCCTGAGATGGACCCTGCCATTACAGTAAGACTTTCTTTTCATCTCACCTCCTTTCTACATTATGTCCCATTTCCTAAATAAATATTCTGTTTTTGGAAATATATAATGTTTTCGCTCAAGAGTTTCAGGAGGGGACCTGATGTAACCATCTGTAAATTACTGCCTCATATATTCTAGTAAAAAAGTTGTCAACATAAGAGACCAATTTAGACAAGTTTGTCTTTTTATTGAGTCTCATTTTGAGTCATTTTATTTTGAGTGTTTTTGTTGTTGCTGTGCTCTGTATTTAATCTCATTTCATTGTATTATATTTTATTTTACTTATTTTGATTGTAAGAATT